>JAHWFP010134893.1:75747-123022 GCA_023313725.1 Lithobius niger | reverse complement strand
AAGAAGCTGAACAAGAAGTTGTCTATTTGGCCCTTGTCTGCATCTCGGGTTTGGCTGGACCGAATTTCACAATTTTTGGACTGCAGACAGGCCTTTACTAGTCAAGGCTAGATTCCAAATTTGGTTTAAATATGTTTACTTTTGACGGAGTTATAAGCTCTCAAAGTTGAGAGTTTAACACAGAGGTCCTAGGTCGACCCTTACTAACACTGGATATCGCCAGTGTTAATAGAGGAAGCGGTTTCCTTGATTATCAGAAACAAAAAGCTGCTTCTCATCAGGAGCTGTATGCTTAACTTCGTTTATGGCAGCACAAAAATAAGGTTTAGGTCTACTTAACACGATGCTGAAAGCAAACGAAATTACACGTAGGATGATGAAATATGATGGGGACAGCATCGCTACACAAAATAGACGAAAACGTCGTAAAACTATGCATCGTAATTCGAAATTACTTCGTAAATCGAAAATCGATATCGTAAATCGAAATTTTACTTCGGAGAACGTTTTGTAGAAAGAAAAGCAAAATTCTGACACCAAATGCCACTCGTGCTTTTATGAAATCTATAATTGGTCAGTTTTATCACTCAGCTTTTTTCCAGCTCCTTTTTTGGTGGTAGTTTCAAAAACCCGGAACTAAGAAAATCTACGAAATACGAATTAATATGCTGTCTTACAGCGCGGCCACTTACGGTCCGGCACTTCCTTGTTGATTGTCACCATCTTGATGGTGTTCGTCGGCGTTTCCATCTTCCGCATGACATTTCGCGTCAATTGGGTGATAAGTCTGTCCTCCTGTCCGGTGTTTTTCAATTTTTGCAGGAGGTACAGATGTATGACAAGATTTATATTAGGGGTTTGACTAACATCTCTGTAATGTGTGGTGCAGTGGCGACCCGGACCACTGCACTGTGACTGAGGTTGGCGCTAATGACCAAGTTGTCGACGCGCCATTAAGCCTCAATTCCCCCCCTCTTACAGCGAAACATTAGTCCGGAGGGCGAAGGGGGAGGGAAGGAAGCCAAGGTAGAAAAATCCAACTAAGAAACAAGAATTAAAAGATTTATTCACTCTTTCTTTGATTTTTGATCATTCAAAAACCCCATTACGGTAAAGGGACCCATCAAGTTTTTGCCATAGAAAGTAGTGATATCAGAGCCAAAATGGCTGTCACCAAGTTTTTGGTCAGAACCGTGATCACTCAATCTTAACTGACGTATAATCAGTTGTTTTGCGCTTGGCGCAAACGGACTATACGGATAATCGGATGTTTTGGGCTTGCCGCAAACGCGAACAGTGGCCCAAGGCCAATAACAAAAGGCTCAGCTTTGTCGAAAAACGAAATTACTTGCTTGATAAGGACCGTTTTCTTTTTCTATTTAATTCAGTGTAGTTTTTCTCATTTAATGATCATTTATCGGATTCTAAACCCGCCTAAACTATACAGTTGGTCAATAAATTTTAAAACAAGAAATAAACTTCGCAACGGTTATCAAGTTCGCCCGCCAGCGTCCCTTTTACAACGCCTCTCTGTGTAATCACAGATCTTCGTTTAAAGGGACGTAAATCCTTCCGGTACGTCGTGCGACCCGTTGAAATGGCGTTTGCAACATTTACACAGGTCAGAATTAATGTCGTAAAATCATCTCGCACGAAAGGAAAAACCAAGAAAATTGACTGCGTAGACAACATTTACATACGTTTGAACTAATGTCGCAAAACTGAGTTGTATAAGAAAGTCAACAGGGATGAACGTGCCTTTAAATAAATATGGTTGGTAACCTATTTCCGTTCCTTTTCGACGTAAATGTCAGACTACCTGAGTACAGGGACGTAAATGTCAGACTACCTGAGTACAGGGGCACAAATTCGCGGTTGGCGGGGGTGGAGAAAGTCCCTCCTTTTCATCAGTCCTGGGCCCCTCTTCCTTTTCGGAACCCATAATAATCTATGTATGCATTCAGCGTATGTATATGTATACGCCGGATCTCATTTTGCCGAATTTTATCAGTGTCTTAATTTTCGGCGAAAGGGGAATTCGCCGAATTTTTTTCTCCAAATTGCCTGCCTCGCTCGAGCGGCTGCTACGCTCGCTGTGGCTAAACATAGAACATCAGAAATTACAATTAAAGGGACATAAATCCCTGTTGGCTTTCCTGTATGACTCAGTTTTGCGACATTAGTTCAAGCGTGTGTAAATGTTGCCAACACAGTCATTTTCTTGTTTTTTCTTTCGTGCGAGGTGATTTTGCGACCTTAACTCGAACCTGAGTAAATGTTGCAAACGCTGTTCTCAACGGGTCGCACGATATACCGGAAGGATTTATGTCCTTTTAATCAGGAACTCCTTCCAAGTAGGGATGGTTCTTTAACTTCTCCGAACGCTACATTTTTTGAAAAATACTATGATTAGGCGAAATGGGAATTCCCCTTTCACCGAAATTTAAGCAGGACTTAATTTTCGGCGAACCGGGATTCTGCAAAACGGATAACCACCCTGCATTCACGTGAGTAATACGAAAAGGGCCATTTCTGGGTCGGGAGATATCCAACTTCGTAACCCCATTCACTCCTAGTATTTACCCCGCCCACCCCCCTCCTACCTGAGCGTGCGTGTGAGACAGTTATCCGCAAACTTTAGCCTTTGACGCGCACCCACCCTTAGCCGCCAGGTAAATCCGATCGAAAATTTCTTGGTTCTTTTACATGCCACAATTGACATGAGCATGAGACATCACAGGGCCCTTCTCTTCCCGAAAATGCCAGGGGTGGCTGAGGCCGGACTCGAACCCGAGACCTCCGACACACGAGACGGACATGCTAACCATTAAGCCACCCTTGCCCCATCCTGGGCGCCAACTGTCAGACCGACATTTAAGCACAAAGGGACGGAAAAAAGGTGCGTACATGTCTTTATTTGTTGCTAATAGAGACCATTCCATCCTGCATTCATCGTATCATTTCGTTACGAAAAGTGCAGTCTCTAGAAAACTTTTTTAAAATTTTAATTAGGTTAAGGTTTTATTCAGTATCCCGTCGTCCTCCAATCGCCTGGAGGCAGGGAGATATTAAAATGGCGGCGGGCTGTGATGACGTACGAGTTTGGGTGCGCGAGCGGTCACTGCAATCGGAGCCTTTCAATTCATTAGAGGCGCCATCTGGTGTAGTCAACCAGCAACCGTATTAATTTGGAAGCAGCCGCGCCAATTTCGGCCTCCCCAAATTATGACGTATGGCGCTACCAACTGGTGGAGTGCTGCAGCCAACAAGGAATTAATTTGGTTGTCGAGTGGTGGCGCTGTTGGCGAAACGATCCAATCTGTTCCCGTGCAGAAACACGACAGATGTAGTGGTGATAAGGCCCAAAAAGCAACCACCTTAACAAAGAACGTAAAACCACAGAATTCTGGCTTTTAAAGGTCTCTTAGGCTAATAACGGTATTTTTTTTTTATTATAATGGCCTTAAGAAACGTTTTCAGGTAACGAATTTCAGTTGGAAACTTTCACCAATTGAACACCAATTTCTGACCAATGTTTCAAATGAAGGACCGAAATCTTTAAAACACCAACATTAATTCTCTTGTTAAATTTTGGAAATGGCTGATAAATGAACAACGCCCATCGTGGCAGCCGGGTTAGTGTGTTCGCCTCGATGCTATGACAAGGGTTTGTTTATCTTCTGACTGCAGCATGGTTTCTCTTCATAGGAAAAGCCCTTGAATATAAAAAAGTATCTTCGCTCCAAGAGTTAATAAAAGTCGCGGTTTAAGATGTTTTGGGAATTCTGCTACGCAAATTTATAACAAGGCACAAATTTTAAAGTTAAGCAAGTACAGTGTACACAATAGGCTAATTTAAAAAATACTTTTATGAGCCAAAAATTTTGAGAAACAAAAAAATAACAAGCGGCTACAGCGACTGCCTAGTCGCATCGGTCTTCTGTACAGTTCCTCCACTTCCAATGTTGAGGCGCACACCTCTATCATTCACTACAACAGCTATCTCTATTATACTAATCTAAAAGCAGTAGCCATCACAACTGTCGGTTAAAAATGTGTTAGCTTTTAGGGCTCTTTTACATTTTAGACGTAATTATTGTCAGCTTTTAGGCCTAATTTTAACCAGCAGTTTTAATTACGTAAGTAGCAGCTAATGAAGATATGGATGGTATAGTAAGCCTATTCATTTTTGCAACACGGTGCGCCTTCAGGCACACACTTACAGTGTTCAACGTAACGCACAACGTAGCCTATATAAATCAGTGGTAGAAGGGAAGTGACGAGAGAGACGCTGTTGATGGAGTCAACAACGACTCGTAGCAACTTGACATTGCCATGGTAACATGATTTTAGGCCTAATTTTAAAATTAGTTTTAATTTCGTTAAGTAGCAGATAGGCCTAATGGAGAATTTGGTTCGACGGTAAGCCTATTCATTCATGCAGCAATGCGAAGAGACTATTTTAAACGAAGCTAAAACCCATTTGTTTTTATTAAGGATTTTAATTCGACGATCAAATGTTATTCTTTAATTTAGTTACGTCGAAGAAGTCTATTAGCTATGAGGAAGTAACGATTTATAATTTGCCATGTTATTTACCTAACTTCTCACACTGAATCTAACGTTGTAAACAATGGTCGTCAATATCTGGTACGGTTGTGAAGTTGAAAAAAGCGACGGATGGACGGACAAAGTCGTTGCAATAGTCTTCTCAGCCAGTACGGCTGTACAGAAGACTAAAAGATTAAAGCTTACAACACAAAGAACACTGACTTGTTGCTGTGTTAACAACAAACAAATTTGGAGAAAGACTTACCAGATTACGACATCCCAAAGGTTTTGTCAAATATCCCTCTGAATTGTGGGACTTAACACAAAATTGGAATATTAAATAAGGAAATAAAATCCTAGTTGGCGGAGCGAGCGAAGCGTAGCCTATAACGGACACCAAATTGCAAAATGTTGGTTGGTTGGTCCGTTGGTCTGTTGGTTGCACATTTTTAGTCTGGGTGGAGCCCAAACGAAAGATCGGATTGGAATGAAATTTGGTACAACGTTTGATACCCCAAACAGTATTGCTGAGACAAAATTTGACGTAAATTGAACAATTATTACGGGAGAAATAACAAATTTTCGAATTTATTTCTAACACTCACCATTGTAAATTTGGAATCGTGAATAGTTAAGGATTTCCGACGAAGCATACACTGTGCTGTTGTAATCAAGTGAACTTTAAAAAAAAGCCAAAATAAATCATCGTAGCTTCCTTACAGCTAACAATCTTTTTTGACGTAACTCAACAAAATAATAACATTTGATCATAACACTTTAACCACTAGAGGAAGACAAGCAAATGGGAAAAAAACCAGAAGGATTCGTTAACGACTCACATTCGTTTCATGTAAAAAAGAATGCTTGCAGGAATTCAGCCAACATGGCAACCAAAGTGGCGTTGACGCTATCATCGGGAATCTCAAATTTGAAACATCAAATCGCCGCTGCAGGAGGAAACCGTTCATATAATACGACAGTACACAGCAGACCACGTATTTATATCACAACACAGAACAATAATTTGGCTTCGTATTGCAATTTCAAGATTTCTAGATTGCTATGGAAACTACACTCTCCATCCCATGTTGCCAGAATAAATAGGCCTAACATCGAACCCAATAGGCCTAATTTCTCTAATGTTGTCGCTTACGAAACTAAAACGGGACTAACAATTTGGCTTAAAATTAGGATTTAGAAATATTTAAATTCTATGTTCACAGCCAAGCTAACACCGGCTGATCAACAATTGTAATAATTCCAATTGAAAAAAAAAAAATTAGCGTTTGGCGTTGCAGTAAGTGCCAGAGGTGTGCGCTTCAACATTGTCGTAGAAGGCAGCGTAGAGAGCCGCGGATGTTTCGAATCTTTTGATTGTTGTGAAGTACTATCGTTACTGGTGATTGTTTAGCTTGCAATTAAATGCTTTATTGTTTATATTTTAAATCTAGGAAAGATACTCTGCAATAAATATAAACAATGTAAGCATTATTGACGGTGGCACGTTCTTTGCCAGCTTAACCACGGCGGCTAACGTTGTATTTTACGACGGCGCAAAGAGGCTGCAACTAACGAAATGGATACTAACTATAGGTGCAAACGAAAGTATCTTAAAATTAGTATGAAACGTAGCCTAGCTAAAATGTAAAAAACACCAGCAAAAAGCTTCAGCTCAACTGTAGCCGAATGAATATTGCCCCGAGCTTTTTAAGGACCATTAGCAAACATTGCACAGCCATGATTATAATGAGAAGAAATACAAATTTAAAATAAATTTTTCTTCGCTCCGCCTACAATAGGCCCAAAGCCTGTTTCCTAGTTATATTAACCGATCCAAGTATAAGATTTTTGTTGAAATTCCAATTTGGCATTTCTGGTCTGAAAAATGTTTGTCCTTGTTGAGTTTGCAGTTGCCTTTTTTTATTTTTTGGTCATTCTTTCGTGCTCCTACGAAAACAAACAAAAAAAGATGACAAACTCTCTGTAAGTTTACCTTTAATTATATTTTTTGTTATAACCCTCTCCCCCCCCCCCCCCATACATCAGCAAAGCTTTGTGGTGGGCTACTGAGTTTATGAGGGGGGGGGGGGGGGGGAATCTCAATTGTTACTACTGAAAAGGACTCCGGTCAAGTTTTCGCTAGTCAAATTCGCAATATTAAATAGCAGCAAATAATGCAGTGATCAAACGAGATAAAACAAAAAACTGTAAAATTACAACGTTTCAGTTGAACACAACCTTGAATAATGTTTCACTTAGTTTCGTTGTACAGGGTTCCCACCAAAGTACTGAAATAATTTCCCTTAGTTTTCCAGGTTTTCCACAGTAATTCAGGTTAGGTTAGGTTTCTGCCTGGTTATTTACCACAATTTCAAGATGGAAATTTTTCCACATATTTTACCAGTTTTACTGGTTTTTCAGCTCACTTAGTGTAAAAGTGTAGTACGATTTAATGAATTTTTAGGTGTTTACACAGAAGTACAGGGAAGTACAAAAGTTACCACAATGTCTCAACAGAATATGTTTAATGCGCATTAGGGCTAGGCCTAAAATTGTGGCTTTGTTTATTCCCGAGTTTTCCAGTTTTTTTTTGTGAATAATGGGACATTTCCCCGAGTTTCAATCGTAGTATAAATTCCCTGAGCTTTCCAGGTTGGTGGAAACTCTGTTGTAAGCACAATTATTATGCACAGGCTAGTGTCTAGTTAGCGCTTAAAGGGACATAGAGCCTGTTCGGTTATCTCTGAAAATAATCTCGTCACCACTGATGCACCGAAACAGACACGATCACATTATAAACCAAAATCTCATAGCAGAAATGAAGCAACCGCAACGAACCCCGAAAGGGGAACAATGAAAACGTGCGAGTGTGTCAATTCTTTGGCTTGAAGTTGAAACTGGGACGTTGTTGCCCTGAAAAGAAGTTGAAATTGGCGCATTATTGCCTCGACTAACAATTTGCTCTAACAATTATCCTCCTAACTAAACACCGTGGTAATCTCAAGGGCAAGTATTACATGACGTCATGCACACTTCTTTTTCACACGGTACGCATCGCTTAAGCCACAGTGAAACACTGGGAGTGGGGGGTGGTGGGAGGTGAGCTGTTACCGTTAAGCATACGGTTACGTATTAACTCAACCTAAAAGAGAATTTCTGGGGGTGTTTGCTATTAATTCAAATAGCCATCCACATTCAGCTACGTATAGCAAATAGGAGGAACGGAAGGAAACCAAAAGGAGAGGGAGAGGACGGGATAAAAGGAGGAGGGGAGGGAGAGGATTGGCGGAAAGGAGGAGTGTTACACAAACAAAAATCGACTGTTGCAGTGAACGATCAGGCAGCACCGAGCAAATACTGGGAAACAACCACGGGTCAAACAAATCCCCGTGCGAAGCCGGGTACGATGCTAGTAAATACATAAAGTAACGAAATTAGCTGCAGCATTAGTAATCAACGACGAAATACAATGTAGCCAACATTGTGAACCTGTCAGCAACAGTTATTGCAAAAGATTTACAAGTCATCACGTGTCTACCATTATTCAATTCAATATATAATAACTGATATGACGGTTGTAAATATTAGGCATGGTGTTGATCTTCTGCAGATTTTGTGGGTTTTTCGTAGTTTTCTTTCTGCATTCGAATTACATGGATAAATCAAAGAAACGAACTGAAGCCAACATTGTGAACCGTTGCAGATGACACGTGAGCTGTAGGTTGCTGTAGGTTTGACGCGCCCCCAGCCAAAGCCATGGCGCCAGAAAGCGAGAGGGAAAATTTTGCTAGGTAATTACAATGGAAATTCGCAGGATTTTTTACATGCTACAATCGACATGAGCACGAGGCATTGCAGGGTCCATCTCTTCCCAAAAATGAGGGGTGGCTGAGACCAAGATCGAACCCGGAACCTCTTGCACATGAAATGCTGACAAGTGAGCAGCAATTATGACGAATTCTCTCGCATTCACCTGTCATCATCGATTGTGTTTCATTTGTTATTCATACTGTCAACCATATAAATCTTGATACTCTTGACATTATTGGTGATTCACAATAAGGTCCTAAAAAATAGGATTATAAGATGTAGCCTATAAAATGTAGGCCTCTAAACATAGGTATATAAGATGAATTGCGTATAAATTTCTATCTTGGAGTGGGGGGGGGGGGGGGGGGCCGCACCCTTTCCCCCCCCCCCCCCCGGTTTTTTAGGCCCCAAAATAAAAAACCATATTTTCCCCTTATAAAAAAAACCCCCCCCCCCCCCCCCCCCATTCATCACTAGGTTTTTGATGGGATTTCCACTGGTACAGTAAACCAAAGTATACGTAACTTGGAGCAATCACACGAACATTATTATTTTGTTACGTCTTTTATAGGCCTGCTAAATAGTTAAATATATCCTTTTAATGGAGGACATGAACTATTCAAATCTAAACAGTAAATTGCATACGTCACGATTGCTTTACATACACAAAAGCAATTTGTTTACTTCTTGCGCATAATTAGCTGGCTAACCTATCGTTTTAGGAGTGGTTTTGAGTTTTCGCTAAATAACTTTCAGCACTACTGGAGCTTTCGATTTGAGATTAGTAGTCGCAACTTACCGGAAAAAAAACTATTGAAATTCTGTATCGTAAATTACAAATTGGTCAATTTGTCGCAAAAAAAAAACCGATTTTATCCGTAAAAATATTTTTAGATACGCTCATGCCTGAGTATAGTAAAGAATTGTTTTATTTTCACGGCCTCACAGCTTTATATTTTTTATGATTTTGGGTACACACACATTTTCGATAAACTCTTAGCATTCCATCTAAATTCGGGTGCGTGGTTTCAAATTATTTACAGCGAAATTCAGATAGAACAATGTAGCTACAAAGGCAGTCTTCCGCAATCGTAAGCCGCCTTGCGTTATCACAACAAATACAAGTAGAAACCTCTTTTTATTGTTACTAATTCACATCACATACATTGTCGAAACCCAGTTAACGACGGGTAAACTGATGCTAGCTGCACGTGCCACGTGACGCATGCGCGTGCACGCGGTTTTGTTGCCATGCCAGCAACGCGGAATTAATGAGTCGGGCCGAAGACGCGAACAAGTCACGTTTCAAATCCGCTGTGTCTAACACAGAAAGGGGACCTAAAAGCCTTTTGTCTGAATATATATGGCGTCCCTATCAGCCACTGCATCCTGACACCCTGCACCTAATCGAAGCACCCTTGCGCATCCCAATCAGAATAATAAGTCCCTCGCGATTCTCCCATGGAAAACTAATCTCGTTGGGATTATAAGCCTAACTCAGATACATGGCTAGATTAGACCTGAATGAAGTGGCTCGCTCTTGCCACTGACTCGGAGTTGGTGGCATTTTTCAGTGGGACTGAAGGCACTGATCAGCTCCACTACATGCAAAGAATGTTAGTCAAATGGTCCGGGAGCCTACTTATCATGAAGTTTCAACCAAATGACTACCAGAATGTGTCCGATTTTGAATTGAATCATTGAACTGTTTTGCCAACAAAAACGTGCAAATGTGTGGACACGTAAGTAAGTAAATACTTTTTGTTGGGATGGGTGGAGTGGGGGGCGGGGAGATTTTACATCCCCTACTAAAAAAAACCAACTTAAAACTTATTTTATTATGATTATTTTTCTTGCTTTAGGTAACCAGTGGCCCCATCAAGAAACAAATTTGAAGAAATTTTTTTTACGCTTCCTCGGCTCGCCATTGGGAGGGGGGGGGAACCCCAAGGGGACCCCTTTCTTCAGCGGCAGGCTAGCAAGGGACCGGCCTCCTCTCGGGAAGCCCCTGAAAGAAAAAAAAATGTGTAGATTTTAAAAAGGGCTCTTTTGCAGTACAGTGTTGTTTAATTTGATATAAACTGTATTTTAAAAATTAATTTCGAGCCTCCCCGTCCGTCCATCCCCCCCCCCCCCCATCATTAAAAAATTTGGAGGCCCAAAAAAAGTGAAAATGCGGACTACTTAACTGGAGTATGGAAAAGTGGTCCTTATTTTCACAATAAGAAAAATGAAAAAATAAAAATTAGAAAAAAAGTATGGAATAAACAATTTTCAGCTCGTGCGTTTTTTATGGGCCATTCTTTTATATTAAGGAGGTGGCCCCAGATGGCTAATTTGCCACTGGCCCCATGCAGACCACGTATAGCTCCGCCACTCCCCCCCCCCCCCACCCCGGGTATTTAATTCAGTGGTTGTGTAACACTTATTAAGAACGAACAGTCCCTAATTACCTTTCCCTGGATATTCTGTTGAATCAAAAATTGTGTCTTTTATCCTGCGTCACTGTGTGCGTCGGTTAAAAGCTTATGACGTAGTTTATTAGTAGCTCTGATCGCGGTTTATAAGTTTCTAAATGGGACCATGGCTTTCTCTCAACTGGCAAATAAAAGTGATGAAGAGAAATTGTCAATTTCTTCGTAAAGCAAAACTTTTTCGCTACGGAACTGTTCCAAATTTACTAATTTTGTTAAGAGCATCGTAGTTGATATTTACATCCAATGATGGCATTCATTATGTTTAAATACAGCTTCGAGTTAACGTATTTCTGCATTGTCATTCTGTTCGTGAGGAAAAGGAAGGAGGGGATTCAGTTGAGAGGGAAATAAATGTGAATGCCCGGCTGTCTGGTTAACTCATGTGAATCTGGTTGTTGATCTGGTCACGGTCTGGTTTTTGCGCGAAATTTCGACATTCAAAGTCCAATAAATTAAGCCCAAAGTTCAAAGTTTGGTACGACAGACCAAGTACACGGCACCTTATTTATAGAAACAAATACGAATACTCTATTTGAAAATAATGTATTCCTCATTTTCCCATAAACCTAGAGGTTTGTTTTATTAGGGGCCTTATTAAGGCAAGCCAATAGAATTTGCCCATAGTTACTGGGTACGGCCCCAGAACTGCAACATGGTACCAAAATCGTACAAAACATAGCTAGAGCCATTATTGGAAAGAATGCATCCCCACCTTTCCAACAAGCGTAATTGCAGTACATTACCTTACTTATCGACTTTACGAAAATACTTCATTATAGCTGCTATTCAATAGTTGAATTCGCCCCCAACACATTTAGGGGCAAACAGCCATTAGGAGCAAACAGCCATAGGATTGACTGTATAAAATGTGAGGCATTGGGAGTGAGTTTGCTATAACGAATACTTCGCATCTTTCCAAGCTTGTAAACACCTATAGAAAAATTATGTTTATATATAGGTTTCACAATTCTGGAAAAGAAGGAAAAGTGCGGAAATTAGTTGTGCCGTTTTCCAGGCCTTGAAAAGTTTGGAATTCAGACAGACCTTCAACATCAGGCTGGGAAAGCCTGGAATTTCCTCGCATAGTGATTTTGAAAGAATCATCGGAGGTATGATGGAAATGCTGTAAAAATCCTTCATTCTTAGAAATGTAAAAGTACTTGTCTACATTTTTGCATGTAAAAAAAAAATGTCGACGGTAAATTTCCTCTTTCATGTGCGACTGTTTTGACTGTTTTGGTTACTAGCATTAGTTTATAATTTAAAATTCATTGAAATTTATTGAAATTGTCGATGTTTTCATTTTTACTCAGTGATGGAAAACGAAGTGGAAAATGGAACTAACTAGCCAGTAAAAGGCATGGACTTACGAACCCTGTTTGTATTAGTCAGATTAAATGGAAAAAAAAAGAGTTTTGCTCATAAAATACTTCAGAGAACCATTCACATTGTAACGGTAATTAGGCTTAAATTAGGCATAATTCAAATTAGGCTTAAAAATGATGGAAAACAGGTTTGAACTGCTAGGTGCGGATATCTCCTAAAAACGAAAAACACGTTAACGGATGCGTGTAGCCTACCCGGTTTAAATATAGGACCGTTATTGGGTAGCTACTGAATTTCCCGTTTGAATTATTCTTTAGACATAAATGCGTAAGCGTGAAGCCTAGCTCAGCAATTTTCCCAATGCCATTGTATGTTAAATTGCACATTCCGTTTGTGTCTGTCCTCCAACTTTCAGTCGATAACAAGATGGCCGCTGCGTGGCGTTGCGCATTGCAGGTGTAATGCAAGTCGGACTCTCCATTACGATTGGTCGGCGATGAACACGGCCCCCGGCAGAGTGATGGGGTCGCCTAGCAACCGTCTCCTCCGGGAGCCACTGGAAGGGAGGCGAATGAATAATTTGATGGTAGCTTTGACATTGGAATGAATTACTATGAATAAATGATGAGATGAACGGAGGGCAGAAGAGAAGGAATAAAAACAGCCGAATAAACGAAACATGGATGGAGCAAAAGACCCACCCTACCACACCATCCCAGTTAAAAACTGGGTTCGGAATGAATACTTACGGAGCCCGAGGCTGCAATCAGTAAAGATAGCGAGGATTTTTAGACGAATTTTCAATTCTGCTGGAGCGTTGTTTGCGTCGGATGAATTGTTTTGAAGGATGGGTGTCTTCTAATTTTGGCGTAATCCAATTTCGCCGAAAAAAACGTCAATTTTTACGGAATCAAATTTTGAGGAATGTGTCGGGCGAACGGATTCTGAAAAATTGGAATTCCAGTCTAGCAGAAATTATGTCAGGCTACCCCTTGCTTGAGATTTATTTAAAATAATTTACGTACGTAATGTAACATTGCATTTAGGTTAGGTTACGTTAGGTCAGGTCCGGCTACGAAATGTTAGGTTTCATTTAAATACACTAAACTCTGCAGTATACCCTTTCTAATGTGCTTCATGTCCAATACAACATAATTTCTGAAAATTTGATTCTGCAAAAATGGACATGACCGAAGAATGAGAAATGAGTAGTGATCTAACTTTCTTCATAGCTATTGTTGGGTATATCTGTACTAACATTTGTTCTTACATCACCATTTGTGCGTAGCATAAGAATTGCCTACTTATGGGATTATGCAGGCTATTATCTCAGGAAGCAGAATATATAAACTGAAAAAGTAGTACTAATTAGTTTAGTGATACCCTGCATTTGTCACTGTGCGTTCATCGTTAGGTTAAAACACCAGAAGGTGTGTCACCAGTGGTGTAGTCGTGCAGGAGCGCACATGAGCGCCTCCCCACACTTTTTTTCCAGGAGGAGCGCCGCTCCTTCACTTTTTTTTCCTGGTGGGTCGTCCTCCGCAATTTCTTCTCAACAGAGGCACGTTCGTATTTTTTTTTCATTGCCGCAACATCTGTATAGAGCAGTGACATTTGCCGCCATATTGGCACCAGATTTGCACCAGTATGGGTTTTGGAGGGCATAACTACAAGGTACACTACATAAAAATTGAGGGAAAAACAACGGAAGAGCGGATTTCTTGGGCTTAAAATAACGTTGTTTTCTCCAACAACAGAAATCGCGCGTTTTAGGTGTAAGAAATCACCCTTCACAGCATCGGCTTCACTATGACGCCCTTCTGTTTCTCTCTGCAGTGTCCCTTGCAGCTAACCCATTAAGGCTCCAGCATAGAGTTATATACAATAATACTACGTCGTGTCACTGCTCTATTCATAAGGACGTGCTCTAAAAAAAGTGTTAAGTTATCGTGAATATTAAGCATTGCTATTTAGGAGCCCCCCTCAATTCCTCTGCGCCATGTTCGCCAAGTTCGCCACTACAGCTCCTCCACTTTTTTTTGCCACTTCACCACTGTGTGTCACTGGTTTTTATCGCACTTTAAACCCACCATTTTGAGTTTTCAAATGTGTACTACACGAGCACGTCGTTTCGTGCCTGAAATTATCCTGGCTTTTTCTCGACGGCTCTCTACCCGAATGTAAACAGTATAATTAAATGTAAAGCTCCCACCAATCGTCCATTTTTTAAACTAAAGATTATATGCATTATGCACATCATAGACATTATTTAAACAAAAAGCCACCGAAGTTTCAACCAATGTAAAACATTGATATGAAAAACGTACAATTGCCACCCATCAAAACATACAACGCAACTTTTAACACTTTATCGTCACATAATAGGCATAATACCAGTTTTCGGTCAAAAAAAAAGAGTCAAGACGCAGCGCGAGCTTTGTGAAGAGTCCCCAGGGGTCTTGAGCAAAGCGTGCAAGTGCAGTCCAGCGTTTAGCATCGTCGTCTCCAACCCAGGAGAATGCCGGTTCGAAACCCACCACTGACACAAATAACATACAGTATCTCCCAAAAGTCCTATCCAGGTGAAATAAGGCGTTAAGACTTGGATATAGGTTGATGATAATAACACGTTCGTACAGGAAGTCACCTATGGTGATTGGCGAATCCGATGATGATAATCAAAGCGACCTTGGAGGTCTTCTTCAAAGTCATCAAATGCATAACTCCTAAACTACGCATGATATGGGCATAAAGTAAGTTAGAATGTTGTGGGGAATCGTGGGCCTAGTACAACACAGGAAGCTGAACAGAAATCGCATACAAAACAAGGAAGATATTGGCAAAAGAAGGCGCGTGGTGCAGAGAAACCATCCTTGGAGCAGCATAAATTGCAGAAATAGGCCTAGTTGACCCCGATAAAGCGAAACAGCAGCAAGGAAAGTAAACATTCTTGCCTCTTTCCGGTAATAGTTTAAAATAAAGTTCAGTGGCAGATTTAAGGCAAAAGTCCCAGGTGGGCAAGCCCTGAAAGGGAATATATTGTCCCCGAAAACCTAATCTGTCCTCCCAACCCCCTTACGTTAACTCAACACCCTGACTTCACAATTTCAACTTCAAATAAATATAAATTCAACTAAATAGAAAATGTCAACCTTAGCAGTCAGGGCCGCGCCGTATTGGGGGGAGGGGGGCAGGGAGGGAGGTGTCTGCCCCCATAAAAATGTCTAACTGGGGCAACAATTTTTAAAATTCACTTTCATTGATTAGCTCTTATAAGTAAACAATATATCAATAAAGGAAGCTTACAAGTAAAAAAAAATATGTCAATAAAGGTGCTTATAAGTAAAATGTGTTAATAAAGTGAATTCTTAACAAGATGCACTAACACTGCATTAGTAATTCGACGTGTCGTATGGTAGAATAAAAAAAATCTGTAATTGACGTATGAAATTGGAACGGCAAACATACCAACAGGACACTACTAAAAAATTTAAATGCATGGTTTACTGCAGAATATCTACTATATTGCACATTATATTAAAAAAAATTGGCTCGTAACTTTTGCTACTACGATACGGCAAATGAGCCAGAATCTTGTGTGCGACGATGCAATCACTGACCAGATAAGTTTCCATCGGACGCTGATATTGGTATTCTTACAAAAAAACAAACTGAAAGCTTCGTTGTTGTACAATTTCCCGTACCCATTGTTCTTGTTCATCAAACTTTTACATTTTTTTAAATCTTCGAACACCATATTTCATACATTCAGCAGGTAATTTGGTGGAAGGGGGGAGGGGAGTAGGAGAAATCATATTGCGCTGAGGGTACGTCATGTTGACTACTTTAAATTTATTTACACTTTTTAGGTGTATTAACAAAAGTTAAAATACTCACACGAAAATTGTGACAAAATCCACATTGAATATAGCACTGCAATTTCATGTGGCCAATTTTTGTTAGGCTATTCAATACAAACTACTTGTTTTACTAGCGTTTTATAATTATCTTTATTATTATTATTTGTAATTTTAAATCTGTGGGTAAAACTAATGTCGAACCAATAAAACTTACGTGAGTCTTCCTGCTACGGATTTTTTAAAAATCTGAAAGTCAAAGGCCATTAGGAATATCCCGCCCTTCCCTCCCTCTGGCCAGTCCGCCACTGTGAAAACAGGACATAATTCGCTTTGCTCACTCGTTCAATAGGAAACAACACCACAAATACGCGTAATAAAATACTGTTATATATCGCACCCGAAAAGCAGCGAGGATGGCGCAGTAATTAACACCAAAGGTCTTATACGAGCATCGCATTCATTGTACCGTCCAGATTCAATCATAGAAATTCGGTGTACCATCCAGATCACCGCATAGGCAAGTGATGACTCACTTTGTGTTGTTCTGCGCCATACGAGATGAGCCATCTCGACATACACGATAGCCTCTAACCGACCGCAATGTTGAAGAGCTGACTTGCCGAAATGCGCAGTTACACGCCGCAATTTTTCGTATGATGGGCGTTGCGCGCACACCTTTACGCTGAGGAAGCGCTGGCGTCAGCCACTGATCGTGTACTATTTGACGACGGCTTTTTCGCTCCGAGACCTTTTTAGAGGTTAGCGAACTAAAACCGGCCTAACTAAATTAATTACAGTATAATACCTCGTGTGCTGGCGCAGTGCAACTCACCCACCCGCATACTTGAATTTCGTCGGATCAGAATTGAACAAATGTGTCTGGTATTTGAGGAGATATGGCTTACGTAAATCGGCTACCCCCGTTTTTTAGCCACAGCCACATTAATTCGACGTGTGACACGTCGAATTAAAAAGAGAATTTGTACCTCCAGTTAGTCATCTCTGGGGGGGGGGGGGGCCCACCTTCCTCCGTAAGGCGCGGTCCTGACTAGTAGGATTTACATTTTCCATTCAGTCGGATTTGAGAAATGTACTTTTGAAGTCAAGGTGTTGAGTTACGTGAGGGGGTTGGGGAGGAAGGATCAGTTTTTCGAGGACAAAATTGGCCATTTCATGGCTTGCCACCCGGACCTTTTGCCTTAAATCCGCCACTGAAGTTTATTGTTGTTGGTGATTCAACTAGGCCTATTTCTGCAATTCCTGCTGCCCCAAGGACGGCTTCTCTGCACCACCCTCCTTCATTTGCCAATATCTTCGTTGTTTTGTATGCGATTTCTGTTCTGCTTTCTGTGTTGTACTAGTCGCACGATTCCCCTGACGAAGAATAGCAAAGTGGGAGAGCTAACTAATTAAACTGAACCAAAGACTAAGGGAAGCTGGGGAATTTCGGGGTTAAATTAGGGTGAAGAGGGTTGTTTAGGTTGGGGGAAAAGAGCCTAACCAAAATTGGGCCTACTAAAGGCCTAAAAGCCAAAATCCCCCTAACTAGGAAACCTAGCAGGGGTTGAAGGAGGACCAGCCAGTTGCCTGGCCCGAAGGCTTTCTGATTTTATCCATGCTGGCCCCCTGCTTAAATACGTTTTGGTTGCCCCTGACAACCGCGAAATAGCCAGGGTATTATGGGTAATCGAAATTTCCAGAATGTTCTAGAGGCAGGAACCGGAAACTAAATTATAAGACATAGATAATGTCCACCCCCAAGAATGTAAGAATGGACACCCAAGACTAAGATTGGCCATTGGCCCCAGCAAACATGAAAGTAAACAAGATTTGCGACATCCCCACAACATTCGAACTTACTTTATTCCCATACCATGCGTAGTTTAGGAGTTACACATTGGATGACCTTGAAGACGACCTTCAAGGTCATTTTGGATGGCGTCATCGGATTCGCCATAGGTGACTTCCTATACGATCATGTTATTATCAGCAACCTATATCCAAGTCTTAATGCCTTATTTTCCCTGGACGGGACTTATGGTTGGTCAGTCGTGGGATTCGAGTCTCAGTTACTTTAAAAAAAGGCTACTTGGTTAATTCATGCATTAAAAGGCTAAACTTTCCGCATTCATTGCTTTGTATTTACTTTTTTATTTACTGGAATGGTTCGGTAATTTTTTTGAACAAGCAAACGCAGTGAACTTTAGCATAAATAAATAATGTTAAATATTTTCGGCACATTGCAATTGTTTTGTTTGAATTAGGCGTGAACAATTCACAATTCATTTTCACAATTTTGACGGCGGTATTTTATTGAACCCCGGTGCAGAGAAGCGTGTTATATTCGACACTCTAGCTGTTATTGTTGAGTATAACACAGTATAGGCCTATTGTGTGTTGAGTAGTTGTGTTGTCAATCTTTCTTGACGTTAGGAAAATCTTCACCTAAATGATTTGTTACTGATTTTCAGCAGTTCGTACATAATATTTTTTTTTATTAACAGTGATCAGATAGAATTTGTAAAAATTTCTCCGTTATATGTTGTGTTATTTCGCTTCGTATATATAGTTTTTGAATGTTGGTTGTGCGTTTTGGGTCTTTCAAAAAAAAAAGGCTTGCAATGCAGACAAGTTTTAAATTTGCGTTGGGTGTCTGATAGGCAGAAACTTGACTCCCTTTTTATATCAATGTCTTTCAATGGCTGAAACTTGGTAGGATTTTGTTTAAAATTCATTGTTTTTTTTTTGTTTTGTTTAGATATCAGGTCTTTTGGTAGCTGTGCCGAACGTGATTTGTGTTTTTTTTAATGTTTTCTAAAGTTTCTGTTTGCTGACTACACCATGTCGCTTCAAATTATAAGTTGCCATGTTGTTTGTTTGCTTAATGATTTACGAAATGACCCTACAAACGTGTTTCATTTCGTCACCATGGAGTTTGCACAGTTTTGTTGAAGCTTTTTCTACCATTACCCTCCCTTCCCCCAGTTTGGCTTATGAAGCTTGCTAACGCGATGTTTCAATTTTATGATTTTGTGATTTTGTAATGTAATAATTTCGTTAAATGCCAACTACATAATAACTAATTGCGTGCAAAAATACACCTTTGAGAAAAATAATTACCGTGTTGTTTGTTTAGGAAACGGTCATATCTTCGTTTCATTTCTTAAAGTTTGTAAAGATACGTTGAAGGTTTTTTTTATTATGTTTCCCGCCATCCATACTAATTGTGGTAAAACAAACTTAATTTTTAATACTTTATGAAATTACCTACATAGCAATATTTTTGTTTATTGCTGAAACTTTACATCTGAATTTTTAAAACTTGAGTATTGTTGAAATTAATACCGCAGACCATTCATTTATTTTTATCATCATTGATAAGGGCACCCGCGCACTAGGCGATCAGTGCAGCCAAAAAACACGGCGTCGTGCCGCGCGACCACGTCCATTTCCTCTTGATTACGTGGTATAAAATGAATACGGAGCAAGTATGGTCGCCTGCACGCCGCCCCGGATCCCAGTGGCCTGCGTAACTGACCGGCCGTGGCGGCCAAGTGGGCGGTATTACATAGACTGCAAGCATTCCCATTGGCCGTTACGGCCTGGTAGCCTAGTATGCGGGGCCCTAACGATCCTGGGTTTTCCTCTAGGATTTCTCTAGCTAAATCGTCCCTCTCATTGTCGTGGAGCAGATAACCCAATTTGGGTTCGTGCTCCCTTAAAAAAACCACTTTTAACTACCCCCCCCCCCCCCCGCAAAAAAAAAACAAAAAAAAACACGTCTTACACTTTGGTATATTGTAGAAATTACACGGTGCTGGATTACTATCGTTAGCCGCCATTTTTAAATGACGCCATCTGGGGTAGCTACCATTTTGGGATGTCATCACTTGTTTTTGTGTCATCTAGGACCAACTGAATAATTGTTAACATTTTCTTCTGATTCACAATTTTGTATCAACAACTTGTCTGACCCAAACACTAGCGGCTTTTCATTGTCCACTTTCACAACTTGCCGAGTCCAGCCAGCTTACAACAGACGACTGCGACAACGGCTACCTGGCTTATTCGAACAGGACACGTCGCCTTATTCAGAAAGCGTTTTGTATTTTCCCATCATGCATTATAAATTTTAGGCAAGTAATCTTACAATTCTTATTCGACGATCTATCGACATAAATCTTTTGCATTTTAACAGCATTTAATTTAAAAAAAAATCCTGATCGCAAATAAATTTACTGGCAAAACATTATAATTTAGAATAGGATAGCCACAAAGCAGTACCTCGCTGATCCCATTTTGCTAATCTTTGTTCGTTAACCCCAAAGATTAATCGACACAGATTAATCGACAGATTCGACAGATTAATCGACATTGTCTTGCCATTTATCATTCTTCTTTGGTTAACCCTACAGCGAAGTGAAATGGCGACAAGGTGCATTTATTATGCGTGGAAAAGTTGAGTTCTCGCTGCTGATAGATTGTGAATATAGAAAAGTAAACTTAGCATTAACGGCACAAATCTTTAGGGCACGTACAAATAGTCCTTTTTTTTTCTAATTGGGACATACTCAAGTAAAATAGTTCTCAAGCTTTTGCTGGTTTTTACCACTAAAACGGTTTGCACAGCCAAGCGTGTAACTGACTAGACTAAAACTAACTCACTAATTAAGTTGAAATTATATCCTTCGTTGCGTGCACGAGAATATAATTACGAAGTAATTAGCTTCGTCGCTTTTCATGTCATATCAGGTTACACGTTTCCTGCGAAAACTGTCCACTCGTTTAACTGAGAAAGCTCTCGGTTAAGACTACCTTCTTGATGAGTGTTCTCAGTGTTAAGGTTAAAGAATAATGCATTTTTATGTTGGTAATTGTTAAAGCCAATCCACCAAAAAACAAAACAGCTTTAAACGATGCCACCATGTTTCAAAAAAAGGGTCGGTCTTTGAAAACAGTGAAATCATTATCAAGGAAAAAGCTGCCAAGATTAACCCTATTAACCAGCAAATTTGGCGCATTGCCCTCTAATTTAATTGTTTGTGCTAGGATCATAATGATCTGCATACATAACAGATTGCGTAAATGGCAATGTCGGAGTCGTATAATTATATAGGTTAAGTCCAAAATGTTTCAGCAGTCTAAGAAAGTAGTCCACTCAGTATTAAGCAGCAGCGTGAGAAACAGTACGAGATTTAACACTACGTTTCGTACGCGTCCGACGTCACAGCTCCCAATTCGCGCTTTTATACTGATTCTTCCATCTCATTGGCTGTTGATTTTGCTGATGAATCGACACAAAATTCGACTAATAAACGAACGAATACCCATCTTCAAACGTACGTCGGACCGCTCCAACTGTTTAAATTGTCTTCAAGTGTATTAAGCTTCCTAAGACCAATCGACAATGCGACTGAAAATCGCAACGTTTGCTATAACGTGTCATCAGGCGGAGAACACCGTCACAAGCGATCATCGTAAAAGCACGCCTTTGTTTTGGTTTCGAAGTAATTACGTCAACAAGTCAAATCTTGGGTATTCTTAAAAATTTATCATTTTGTTTTAATAATGTGTATTTTAACGTACAATAAAGATTGTGCGATCAGATATTTCATAATTATTCATAAATTTTGTTAAAAACTACTGGCTAGTTGAAACAAACCTTTTTGTTGGTTTCGAAAAACCAAGCGTCGTCCGTTTCGAGGATTGGTTTGGGAGCAAAAACGTCATCAACTGAATCTCGCTCGTGTATACTTTATCCACCCAAAGCCAAAACTGGTATAAAAACCCGCCAAGTTTCCCAAAACTATCGGCCTTTGAAGGTAGTGATATCATTCAACCAAGGAAAGGCTGCCAAGGTCAATCCTATTAGCCAAGTTAATCGCACCGACCAATAGTTCGAAAGTTAAATGAAAACTTGAAGATTGCTACTCGCTGTAGTAATCTTCATATTTTCATTTAACGTCCAAAGTATTATTTGGTGAGATTAACTTGGCTAATAAGATTGACCTTGACGGCCTTTCCCTGGTTGAATGATATCACTACCTTCGAAGGCCGATAGTTTTTGGAAACTTGGCGGGTTTTTATACCAGTTTTGGTTTTGGGTGGATATCACATCTTCAATAGGACTGTGAACGTACATAAGGTTACACCTTCTTATCTTCATCTGGACCTTTTTTCTAGAGGAATTTTATTTCTATTAATTTTCACATTTATAATTTTCAAATTTACCATTGCCAATTAACCGTTAGATTAGCCAAATTGACACGGCTTAGTTTATTGTATGACCATTCATCACATGGTTAAGTTGCTTTCATCCCATTTTTGCACACGCTGGCTAACAATCGCTGATTTCGTCCGCTTCGCTTACTCAATCAGCACATCCCATTCAGTTGTTTTGTTTATCCCTGCACCTTCCCCTTAATTTTTCAAGATTTCGTTCACATTTTGTCATGCAGAAACCCCCAAAGGTCGCTGTTACTATAACAGCAGAACGGAAAGCATTTAATTTTGGGGTTATTAACAAAAACCCCGTTAGCTCGTGGATGCTCGTATTGTTGCGTCACTATCATCTAACGTGCATCCTTTTATTCTTACGCAATCCACGGCAACGTTAATGTTTCCTTATTTTGTCCTTCGTTACAGTTCAGTTTTTAGTCGCCCAGGCTTTTACAATAAATCTAAGGACCAGTCTTGATCGTTCAAGCCATTGTTGCTTAAAATCTTTGGTTGCAACTTGGAAAAGAAACGAAATTTAAATTCGCTTTTGGCGAATTTCTTAACCCTCCCACGCATTTGTTCTGACCCTTACAACCCCCAAACCAACAAAAGGACCATGCTAAGATCACCATGCATCCGTTGTCAAAAGTTCAGCTACGTAGGCCTTTTCAATTTTGCAATAGCCATGTGGAATCAGTCTATGGGATTTAACATGGGGCCAGCGTTACTAGTTACTAACCAGTTACTAACTAGTCACTAGCTAGACAGTAACATAAAAACAACGTTATTGACGCATTTTTCTCTGTATGAATGGTGGACACTCAGCCTTTAACTTTCATTTTTTTTCGTTATTCCTGCACCTTCCCCTTACATTTACAACAATTTGAAAGATTTCTGTCGCATTGGGATTTATCCTCAACATGCCAAAATATGTTTTTAGTTGCTTACAGTTAACAGACACATGTCTCCTAGTGAGTCCGCATTGTATTGTATTTTATTGATGCTGGGCCGACATGCGCCCACATCAAAATTACAACGAACATATACACCTCAAATTACACTGGAACCGATGGGTCAGGAGCAAAAGAAAAGTGGGGGGTGGGGGGGGAGGGTCTTGGGGGGAACAGAAGAGCCTGAAGAGCCTACAGTCTCACACCCGTCTCTCGGACAAAACGCAAAACCCCTCGCAATGGCTCACCAGAAGCACTAAACAAAAGACCCATAGTGAGTCCGCCTTTTTATCATTAACAATCAATTTTTTAACAATCGGATGTCTACAATGGGATGGTCTACTGTTACTAGTGTGTGTCTAGACCATGGGAAATAGCTGTGTTGAGTGAACCGACCCAATAGAACGGTCGAAAGTCCTCATCAGCGAAAGCAGTGCCACTTGAGAAATAGCTAACCAGTGACAACTTCTGCAGTTCTGGTAAAGGAATCCACCGCCGGGTACATACCGACGGATGTGTCAATGGTTGCATGCCTTCCTTAACGGTTGACGGCTAGTTTTGTAACCAATTTCAGCAATGTAAAGCTAATGTCGGGGTTATACCTATTATAGTCCTGTATACTATTTGGTACACTGACAAAGTCATCGTGTATGTTTATCCATATGACTACTAGCGGTAGTGTTCAGTGTAGGAGCAGTTCCCAGTGTTCCGTGTTGGAGTGGATCCTCATATTCATTGTTTAAACGAATCCCATAGCGTAATGTGTATAACTGCTCCCAGTTTACGAGTAGATGCGAATCCTACAATCTTTGGCTGATTATGATTAACCTATGACTGCCATTTTGAAAATTCCGCTTTCCTTAAAATGTTGACCGTAAACGAATTAGCTGATAAATATAAATTAATAAATGCACCATGGTTTTTAATGATTACGAAAAAGTAAGTAATGTAACGAAGTATGTTTTACTAGAGAAGCCCAAAGTGCACAGTGTTTTGACTTATGGCCCCCGCGCACTAGGCAACCAGGTCGTGCGGCAGGTGGTCGTTGCGGCCAAAAAAACGCGGCAACGTGCAGCACGGCCAGGTTCGTTTTCCCTTGATTATTCTCGATCATGTGGTGAAAAATGAATACAGGGCAAGCATTGTCGCCCTTTGGTCGCCTGCACGCCGCCTAGGATCCCAGTGACTGCAGCCACTGCGGCGGCCAAGTGCAATATGCTACATATACCGTAAGCATTCTCATTGGCCGTGGAGCTTGTCGCCTAGTACGTGGGGGCTCTAAGGCAGTTTTGCCTGCATTCGGCTGTTTGCACATTTATGCAATTTTAAGTGTATTTTGTTTTTTATTATCTTGAAAATGAGCTGGAGTCAACCCGAAACGTCGGGTTGTGTTGACATTGTGCCTTTTGGGCTGCACTTGTTCAACATGGTTGTCAATATCCAATGGGCGCCATCTTGGAATTGGACTGATATTTTGAAATTATGCTTATTATCGTCGAAATTCCTTTAAATTTAGAAGGTTGAAGAAGAACTAGTAAAACAAACTAACATGTGAATGTATTATGGTAGTCAATTATTTGAAATGGGCACCATCTTAAAATTAGGGTGGCCATTTAGAAATTATGATTATTATCGTCCAGTTTCCTTCAAATTTAGAATGCTGACGAACAATAGATAACTGAAACAATAAATGTGCCATCATCGCTGATAGTCGGTAAATAATGGGCACCATCTTGAAATTAGGTTGCTATTTTGAAATTTTTGGGGAAAAAATTTGGATCCAGAGGACCGTTAGTGCACACTGTAGGATGTAACTAGGCTATGATCACGATGACTTCCGTTGAAAGCGCAGTGCGGTGTTATAATGTAAGACATCTATAACCAACAAGCTTTTGACTGAAGGGTGAAAAAACGTGGGCCGTTTTAAATGTCGAAAAACTTTAAAATGTCGAATCATATGGTATGGAATCGTATGGTACGGTATGGAATCATATGGTACCAGTGTTTTAAAAACTTTTATATGAATCATTGGAATTTTAAAAATGTTTTACACAAAAATTAAAGATCAATAACACACATAATTCATTGTTTTCACATCAATAACCTGACAAAATGAACTGCTCGTTACACAAAATACAAATTTTATGAGACAGTTCTCAATTTATTAATTTTTTTTAAACTTAACCTTCTGGAGTGGGCTATTGGTCGTGTATTTGGTGGCGTATTTGGTTCTACAGAATCAATTGAATCCATTCGTTGCTATGGAGATGCAGAGCCAATAAAAAAAGCCGCTCATTTAGGTCTTCCTTTAGGGTGAGTGTCTCGTTGGAGAGTGCTGCCTGTCGCCGACGACAATATTTCAAAGATGGTCGGTACATATATGCTGTATCTGCATGGTTTCATCTGATAAAATTAATGCGTTGTAGGCAGAACCCATTAAGAAGGCAACCTTCCAAAAAAATGGCTTGGTTAAGAACAGTTAGGAACAATGCCCCCCCCCCCCCTCCGTATAAGGCTGGTTCTATAGAGATTGTTGTGATTTCCCGTTTACATGAAAGTACTCTGATTTCCCGTTAGCAGTGGCCCAAGCTTTTATTAGATTTAGTTAGATCCAGGGTTAAGAGATATAGAGGCCTAGATCCCATTTGCATGAAAATACTGTGCTTTCCCATTAGCAGTAGTCCAAACTTTCATTGGATTTAGTTAGATCCAGGGTTAAGAGACATATAGGCTTATAGATTCCGTTTGCATGCATGAAAATACTGTGCTTTCCGATTAGCAGTGGCCCAAGCTTTCACTAGATTTAGTTAGATCCAGGGTTAAGAGACATAGGCCTATCCCGTTTGCATGAAAATATTGTGACTGGAAAAAACATGACGTCACCACTACTGTGCCTCTTTGTTTAAAACACAGTTCGAATCACTATTTATGCATGAAAGACACACAATCAAACAGAAAAATTAATTTGGTCGAGATTCCCACTACGGGTTTCAATAGCATAAAGATTATCGAGATTCCTACTGCGGACACGCAAACAAATTTATTGCACTCTTAGTCATATAGATTCAGCTGACTTTTTCAAATGAACTTTCAAACCTAAGATTTTCCTGTGTGTCAGGTGTTGAGTGTAAATAAATGGTCTTCCACACGGAAGTTAACTGGATTTTAAAAAGTGGTTTAGTTTTGAGTGGCTAACAGTGCGCAAAGCAGCTCATCCTCTGTTTTCCCGGCCTGTGCTTCTCATCCACCGCCACTGCCACCCTCAAAACAAAACGGCAGCAAATCTATGCAAGTGTTTTTTTCGGTCGAATTGCTTTCGGTTCCAATACGACGCGTAATTTACGCGTAATTGCGCAATTAACCACAGACACACGTAATTCCTGGCCCAAATTAAGCTTATAATTTGATTGATTTTACTTGAGTTTGAGTATTTTGCCTTTGTTTCACTGTGAAATGCCCATAGATATTTGTAATATAGCAGTAGGCACTCAACAAAGCGCGACGCTTGGAAAGCCCCAGGAAATCCTACAAAATAGGCATGTTTCGCAAAACGAGAAGCATCTGCTAGGTTTGTTCTGGCAGTCCGCCCGTCCGCCTTAAAAGCGGGTTGCCAACAAACGAAAGCTTGCAGCATCTAAACCATGCGCAATGGCTGTTTGCTGTGACGTCACCATGAGTTAGCCAATGACAAACGAGAACAACGGCTGTTTGGCCTTCTGATTGGACTAGCCCAGTCACGTGATGTGCACGTCACAGCAAACAGCCATGGCGCGTGGTATCGCCCCATCGAACGATATCTAGATCAGTCTAGCGCCTGCTCACAGCAAGCAAAAGAATACACAAACAAATATCTTTTAACACAACAAACAAGCCACCATGTCTACTTAATTGTTGAATAAAAATTTGACTCGTCCTTGTGCACCTGGGAGCCTTCTGTAAAGATTAACGACACTATGGCCACTAGATGGCGCCGTGTTAGAATGTAAAGAAAATGCCCTGGCGCCATCTAGTGACAACAATATCGTTAATATTTACAGCTTGCTCCCAGGCGCATGAGGACGTTCCAAATTTGTACTCAAAAATTAAGGAGGCCCGAAGCTTGTTTGTTGTGGTGGCAAACCATCTTTAAGCGTCATACAGGGTGCAGGGGTGCTGCAGGTGAGAAAAAATATGAAATATGTGAAAATTTGCTAATGGTAAAAAAATATATATGTATATTATAAAAAAATGTGAGTAAAGGTAAAAAATATGAACAGTGACGGCGATCGTATTTTTTACATTTACTCACATTTTATATATATATTATTTATATGCTGGGACGGCAGCATCCCTGCACCCTGTATGAAGCTTAACGCGAACGGGTGGACGGCCAGAACGGAGCTAGTAGATGCTTCTCGTTTTGCGAAACGTGCCTATTTCGTAGGATTTCCAGGGGGTTTTCAGGCATCCTGCTTCGTTGAGTGGCTATGCCTATGATATCAAATTTTTATGGCTTCACCCTTATGCAGTGCTGGAACAGGCCAGACTTTTCTCCTGTTGTATTCTGTCACATACGAAGATAAACCAAGTTGATAATTACTACCTCCCCGACAACACCAAGTGGTAGTTCTTTCTCCTCCCCAGTCATTTAGTGTGTATTTGTGTACATTCTGGTCCTCATCTGCTTGCTACTAGAATTAGGGCGCTTTAAGCCTAACCGCGTCGCCTCGTCCTAATGAGCTGTATGTTTGAGGGAATAACTTAATCATGACTCACTCGCCACCATTTCCCCCTCCTCCGCCCCCCCCCCCTCCCTCAAAGCCAGCTGAGCCCAGGTGAGGGTCCGCAAATATCACGACACCCTCTAGAGACAAATGCGGCCGCCATTTGCATTTTGATGATGTCGCCCGTTATAGTTACGAACGATGCGGTAGCTTTAGCTGAAATCGCTTGATCGCAAACATAATGACCGCAAAATGGGAAAGAGAGGTTACTGCCGGCAGCCTTTGTGCCCGAGTCGAAAGGTAAGATTCGAAGAGATGAGTTGTTTCGAGCAAAAATCAGCAGACCAACGTTCGACTTAGCCGTAATACCTAAAAAAAAATGACATCTGGTACCCGAACGCCACAACAGAGCAGCCACATAGAATCCGAAGTCGGTCGTTGGGCTAGCTGCAAGGGACACTGGATAAAAATGGAGGTAAAAAACAGCGGTGTCTTTCGTCAAAACAATGCTGTGAGAGCGGATTTTTCTTAGTCCTAAAAAACGTTGTTTTGTCCAGTTCCTTACACTGTGAAACGCGTACTAAGGTTGTAAATCAGAAAAGAAAAGATTTCACTTCCTGAAAGTTGCAGCTGCTGTCAACAAATCCTAAAAAAAATGATCAATTTAACGCCCAAGAAATCCGTCTCACAGCATTGGCTTGACAAAGCATGCTAAAGTTACCTCCGTGTATATCCAGTGCCCCTTACAGCTAGCTCAACGATTGGCTGCAGCTCAGCAATGAATAACGCGTCATTGCCATTGCTCTATAAACTAATCACCTCCCCCTCCCACAAAAAATTAACTCGATCAAGAACTGCGTTTCTAAATGGAGAGAATTTCAATAGTCAACTTAAAGACTCCTGTTCACCATTTCGGTAGCCTTGCCCATATTCTAAACACAGCATCCACGTTCCAGATTCTCCGTTATCCAATGGGCTGGTCTGGATCACCTGATCTCGTTTTAGTTACGAAAATCACCAGCGCTGCTGCGAATAGCGTTGTTCCATTTTTAATTAACCGCTATTTTCTTTATATTGCTCGAAGATTCTACGGTGCTATATCTAGCAGTTGAAGAGGTGAAAAGACGCTTTTAAATTTGTTAACCTGACCGTAATGGACAAGTCGAAGAATACTGTAAGCTGTAGCAGTAAACCACCAATATGATACAGATGCCTCCAAGTTCACCAACAAGAAGGTCGACTTTAGAAAGTACTGATAACTTTAACCACAAAAAAGGACACCAACGTAAATCTTATTCATCAGACAGTTCGGCGCATCACCCTCTTCTTTAATTTGTTTGATTCTGGTTACATATTTGACTTATGATGTAAACCCCGCACTCGAAAATGTTATTGATTACATGCCTGAAAGTAAACTAAACAAGTGCTGGGGTATTTTTGTTTCATCATATTTGTCGCCCTAGGAACTAAGCATTTTCCGAAGTTTGCCCTCTCCTCTCCTTTCATCTAGGGGTCAGGGAGAGTGCTGTGAGCTCCTCCACTAAGCCCCAGAAGCTAACACATTTTAGACTATTTTAGGACCATTTCTGGCCTGAGTTGTTAGCTTGGGTACATCTAAGTACATCAATAGACGTCTTGGTCACAGCTGTACATCTCTGGCTTCCTGCATACCCGTGTTCGATCCTGGAAAGGGAAGTGTATATGTACGGGTTTTTCTTCGGTTGTTTCCCGCCCTTTGTACGAGGGTTTCCTCCATCCTGCGGCAATTGACACGATGGTGGTTCCTTACACTTAACGTTCTGCCGCTCGGGCCTTCAAAAAGCTGTCTAGCTTACTGGCCGACAACGTCTATTTATTCTAAATGGTGCGAAGTTTGGATCAAAGATAGCGGAAAACAGTTAGCTAGAATATCATAAATAAAAAAAATTGGGGAAATTTCCGCCCCCTAAAATTTACCGTCCAAAGTAACTGCCTAGTTTGCCTTCCCATAAAACCGCCACAGAAATTAAGTTTAATCAGAAGCTCTTGCAGGAAAATAATGTTACTAATCTTTTAGTAGTTATAGTATCCTCGTCAAAATAGTGTCAAAACTGTGTTTAGCAGTTTGCTGTCTTAATTTTCAAACTTCCTTTTAATACATTCCTTTGAGCATTAAGTCATCTGGAACAAATGAATGCTCTTATAGATTAACCGGCTCTTGAACCTTACTTAACGTTGTAGAAGGAGAAAGAAGGAATGGGATTCGAACCCAAAACCTCCCATCACCGTAGCGAGCCGAGATAATATCTATAATAGGCCAGTTTAGATTCCAAACCCGCTGCAGGGGGCTTGTAGTTTCGCGCCCTACCCTGGTTGGTTCTGACTGGGAGGGGCTTTCCCAGGGTACCCTGTCCTCTCACCGACTCCTTCAGGTAATGAGGCGTTTTAGAGACCCGAATGTGAAGCAGTGTAACGGATCTATATGTCTGTCTGTCGTCAGGTCTGGCTCTGCCATTTCTGGACAAGTTGTCCGGCTCGTTTGAAATTTTGGCCTTTTTTTCTATGCTTTGCTTGTAAAGCATAGAAAAAAGGGCAAAATTTCAAATCTTCAAGTATTGAATGTTTGTTATTTAAGTAAAATAGTAATGTTGATATGTAAAATTGTACGTTAATTGTTGTTAGTACAAACAAGTACCCATAATTTAATTTTTTTTTAAATATTAAAAAAAAATCGTATAAAACCAATGAAATTGGGTAAGAGGTTTTGATGATATTGACCGTCGGAGATCAAAATAATCTGATGTAAGCTCGATCCACCCAAAACCAAAACTGGTAGAAAAACCCGCCAAGTTTCCAAAAACAGTCGACCTTTGAAGGTAGTGATATCATGCCACCAGGGAAAGGCCGGCAAAGTTAATCCTATTAGCCAAGTTAATCGCACATACCAATAGTTCGAAAGTTAATGAAAACTAGAAGATTGCTACTAGTGGTAGCAATCTTCAAGTTTTCATTTAACGTCCAAAGTATTATTCGGTGCGATTAACTTGGCTAACAGGATTAACTTTGGCGGCGTTTCCATGGTGGAATGATATTACTACCTTCAATTGGGGCACCCACATAAAACGAAATCCAAAAACATGCGCATCACGTCTTAGAATTTATGGTTCAAGACCGGACATGCCATGGATACATTTAACCAATGTGGCAACCGTCTTCTTGACATAACTTACCTTATTTCCGTGGTGTATTTTTGCAGTTTGGTATCTGCGTAATAATTCCGGTAAGGTGCGGCATCAGGACTCATCATCGGCGTCAAACAGCCCAGTAACAGTAACGTTTATTGGGGCCCTGGCCTGTAGCCATGCGCCCACCCTAACTTCAAAAACAGTCAAGAACCATATACACAAAAACAAAAAAAAACAGTCAACTAGCACCTTATACCTGTATCTGCACATCGATCAAGTGCATAATGTAATTTCAAGCGCAAACACAGGATGGGCACATCGGTGGAAACGAGGGAGGGAGGGTGCAGAGGCTTCCAACATTACTCGTTAAATGGGTCCCTTATGCACGCAGAATCGCGTAACTGCACGCAGGCTCTACCCAGTCCAGTATTTTGTGGAGCAACAATTTAGGCGCGTCAGAAACTTGCAACTGTGCATTGTCAATAATTCCGGCGTACGGTACTACCGTGCAACGATGCTTGGGCGCGCAGAAAGTAACATTGGCATGAATGTATGTGTTTGAATTTGGCTGTTTGGCTAAATGGCTTTGTACTGGTTCAAGCTGAGTTTTTAGTGATAGGGCACTTGGCTTTGGCCTCCGTCTGTTCTTTTTAAAATCTGTTAATCTGTTAGTATGTGGGATACTGTTAAATCTAACAGTTTAAAGGGATATACCTCCCAGCGCCATTTTCTCGATCCACCACATCAAGTACGGCCCCAAAAGTCTATTTCCTTACCGTTAGTCAATCCCTTGGTAAAAATCCGTTTTAAAATGTGGCTTCTATGAGATTTTCTGTTGAATAATTGTTAACTTTATTTACTGCGTTTGGCAGTTTATGATCCTTTGCGTGCTTGCAATAATCATGACGTTTCATCTGTGTGTGTGCATGTACTAATTTTCTAATAATCATCATGAGATCAAAAATCTAAAAGACTAATGCGGTAAATATTAAAATTAATTATTTCAATAGGTCACCGAAGCAAAATTATAAGACACTACCCTAAAAAATTATAAATTGTAATGTTAAAATACGAGAATCATTTCGGTTTGCGACGACACAATCTTTAACTTGATGCTGTTTCGTGTACTATTCACAAAGCCAACCGAGAAATCAGCTACGTTCCTCACTACCAGGAACGCAGCTACCACTCCAGCCTACCTTAGCACTGGTAAATGCGCGGATGGCAATCTGCGCGTGACTGTTATATTAAGGAAAATTGAAAATAAGCCAACAGCGAAAATCATACACGTAGTTCAGTAAGCCACCTTTATGCACTTACGTTTCATCGGAGTGGCATTACCCGTATTCGAACCGGCTACCCAGTTCGCCCCCAGATCACTTGCATAGCGCCTTAATCGCTATGGCCACATCCTCAACTGGCTTATTTTCAATTTTCTTTAATATTATTTCCAGCGTTTTATGTCTATTTATTTCGTGACTGTTATATGGCAGGCGGAATGTTATAATGCAGGCCGGGTATCCCTTTAAGACAAAATGACGATATGCATGTAATTTTGAGAAGTGGGTAGTTGATATTCAATGACTGATTTATTTCTCAAATGCGGGCTTCGATTCGTGATCCCAATTGAATTGTTTCAAAACTGAAACTTCGTTGGCACTTCGCTGCCTCGACTACTTCCCGCAGCAATTGAAACCAAACTGAAATGAGGCGGAAAAAGTAGCGTACAATTCTTAGCACGGGGTGCCATCTGTTGTCGCCACTGGAAAGCTATAGTGACAGTAACAAGGCCAGTTGAGATGGAAAGTTATAGTGAGAGCACGGGGCGACACTCGAAAGTTACAGTTTCACCACCTAATTGTGCAGTGAAAGTCCTGGGGCGTCCTACGATGCGTAATAACAGACTACTCCCGCAACGCACCCAGGAAATAGCCAGGAATATGTAATTCCTTTCGAAGAAACTACAAAAAAAAAGTGCCCTCAGGCTAGCTTCAGGATAAAAAGCTTCACACAGTTGTTTGGTAATGATATTTATGATAATAATAATAATAATAATAAACTTTATTGTAGCACGTGAAAGTACAAAGATCGACAAATTCAAGAATAAAAATTGATTGTGCCACAAAGGGCGAGGTTTAGGCACTGGGCCCATTCTTACACCTAACCCAAAACCATCATGTAATTATGTACAATGTCAGCAGACAATAGCAAACACTAAAGTAAACAAGAAGATGGGATACAGTGGGGGTTGGGGGAAGGGGGGGGGGGGAGAGACAGAGGAAAAAAAAAGAAAAAGGGAAGAAAAAGAGTGGAAGAGGGATGGTGACCAAGTTATGAATTAAACAAGTGACAGAATAATTGAGCTTTGAAAGTTCCAACACTAGAACAAGATTTAATGACTTCGGGCAAATCATTCCATAACTTCATGCTCTGAACCAGAAACGACGTTTGGTATTTAGTAGTACGACAGCGAGGGGGAGTGAAAGGGCGGCCATGACTGAATCTTGTTGGATAACTGTGATCAGCCAGTGCAGAATTAAATAAGGTAAACAAATAAAATGGTTCTTTGTAATGCAGAGACTTGTACACAATTGTGAGAGAATGCAAAGAACGTCTCTGAGCCATAGGGAGCCACTTGATAGTTTTAAGATAGTCTCTTACACCGTCGAACTTTTTAAGATTAAAAATGAAACGTATACACGCATTTTGGATCCTCTGAGTCTGATTGAGGGAGGATTTGGTGGCGTTAAAATAAACTGTATCACAGTAATCCAACAATGGAATAACTAAGGCAGAGGAAAGTTTAACTTTGGTCCTAATGCTCAGAAAATGTTTAAACTTAGAAAGAAATCTAATCCTTTGCATGGCAGCACGACATTGTGTATGAATATGCGACTCCCAAGTTAGGCACTGATCGAAGATAATACCGAGGTTTCTAGTAGAATTGCAAGTTTTAAGCGTAGTATTATTAACAGATATAGTATTATAATGACTGAGATCGTAAATAGGATATTTTTGAAAAAGCTGATGTGTTCCAACAATGATGTGCTGGCACTTATTAGCGTTAAGTGCCATTCCATTAGCCGTAGACCAATTATGGACATTAGAAAGATCACGGTTAAGTTCAGCACGAGAGTTATCATTGTCAAGTGGGGAGAATATCTTTCCTAACTGGGCGTCATCAGCGAACATGTGATGGCTAGAATTAACAATGTGGCTAGGCAAGTCATTAATGAAAATAGCAAACAATAAAGGGCCCAGAATAGAGCCCTGTGGAACACCAGATTGAACATTGAGAAAAGGAGAAGTTTGACTTTTAACACGAACACATTGATTTCTACCAGAAAGGTAGCACTTAAACCAGCTTAAGCTAAGCTGGTCCATACCAATTGCATGCAATTTGGAAAGTAAAAGAGGATGATAAACCGTATCAAATGCTTTAGCAAAATCCAGCAACACAAGGGAAGTAAATTTGGATTCATCCATAGCTTTGAAAAGCAAGAAATGCTACTGAAAACACAAATATCGAACCATGTTGTTGTGGTAACACGCCTTAATTTGGGATTGGTCTGAAACGGTCGTTGTTAAAGGCGGCTTTTCAACTCCTAGATGCAGCACCGTAGGATCTTCGACCAATATAAAGAAAATAGCGGTAAATTTAAAAAAAAAAAGAAACAACACTTCGCTGCAGCGCCGCGAATTTTCGCAACTAAAACGAGATCACGTGACCCACATCAGCCTATTGGATGGCGGAGAATCTGGAACGTAGATGCTGCGTTTAGAATATGGGCAACGCTATCGGAATGGTGAGCTAGGACCTGTAAGGTACTAGCCGTACAAGTGATGATACATACTCTCTCAATGCGAACTTACGGCACGTTTACGCAACCACTCGCTTTTGCATTCTCGCAGCTAGAAGCTAGAAATCACCTCAAATTCCAACATGGCGGCGGTTTTATGTCTGCCGCCTCGCAACGAAAACAGCACATAACGTGAGTTCAGAAGCGTTTGGGAAAATTGTTTCGTCATGAGGAATTCTTTATATTATTGTCACGGATTATAAGACTGCAAGTATTTACTCAAACGATGTCGGATTTAGCTAATCCATTTAGCGTTGTTACCATGGCAATGTCATCTTTGCCATCGCGATTGAGTTCTAGCTGCGAGAATGCAAAGGCGAGTCGCTGCGTAAACGCGCCCTTACGCGAGTAAGTTTTTAGTAAATATGTGATGGCGACGGTCGATATTGTATGAGTTGCATTAAAACTAAGCTGTACTTCGAATTTTATTTTTTAACTTTTAAGGGTAGCTAAGCGCAAAAAAGACACTATGCCTTTTTAAACACTTAAAGTGGCATTATCACCGATTAAAAACCGTACGAAAATACCGTGGCGCCATCTAACGGCAGTGATATCGTTAACCTTTGCAGCTTGCTCCCAGGTGCACGAGGACTTCCCATATGTTCACTCAGTACTAAGGAGGTTGTAGCTTGTTTGTTTCGTTAAAAAAAATGGCGTTGTGCATTCCTTCGCTTGATGCAAGTACTAGATAGTACTAAACCATGCGCAATGGCTGTTTGCCGTGACGTCACCATGCGTTAGCCAATGACGAACGAGAACTACGGATGTTTGGCTGTCTGATTGGACTAGCCCAGTGACGTGATATGCACGTCATAGCAAACAGCCATGGCGTGTGGTATACATAGCGCTAGACGTCGTCAGATTCTGCAGTCTCTGAATCGGTGATAGTGTCACTTTAACACAAAAAGCACAAATGAGCCCATTGCACGGTGCATTTTACACATCATTATAAAAAAGACTTCAATAGTTTAATATTTAGTACAGATGTCATGGAATGTCGTGGTACTAAAAACGAAAATGTCGAAGTTTTTTTTTTTTAATATAATGATGTGTAAAATGCACCACGCAGTGGAGTTCAGTTACGCGTTTTAAACACAAAAAGAGCATTATTGCATTATTTCCACCCTAAAAAAAATTCATAGCTTCAGTTTTGATGCAACCCTACTTATCGACCGTAGCAGTCACTTATTTACTAGAAGCTTGCCTCGCGTTCGGATTGAGAGAGTATGTGTCAGCTCTTGTACGGCTTGATACCTTAGCAACCGCCATTTCAGACCGATCCCAAGGCGTGTAACCATAGCAACATGGTCTGGCAACCCTCCTCGCCATCATGTTTATCGGCCCACGATTTATCTGCATTACGTGGCCTTTCAGGCCCATAATGGCAGCGCCTTTAATTTCGGAGCTTTAATTTTCATTAGGTGGAGCGATGACTCGGTTGCCTGGGTAACGTATCGTCCTGGGATCTCATTGGCTGGAATTCCAATCTTGGGGAAGAGCAGAGTGCACTTCTAATAACGTACACCGCTGGGTGCATGCCGTTACACAAGATATAGTAGCCGAACTGGTGAGATTTATGTCCGCGTCCCTGGATGCTATTATTCTAGATCAACCCCGTATATGAGAAAAGTACGTATGATCAATAAATTGTACGTCAGTTAACCTTCCGTACACTTTATTTCTAATTTTTAATTTTTGTCAGTGTACGACTATACAATTATTTAGAAGGAAATTAAAGCAAGCCTGTCTGAAACCTTGGGTGTTATTCAATTCTATGTTGTCCGTTCAAAACATATTAAACATGCAGGACGTGACGCCGACGGCTCAACAAGACTCAAAAAATACAGATGCAAACCTATTTACGTTACCTTTTGGACTTATTTGTCAGACTGCCTGTGCAGAGAACCGAACCCACGACCTTGGCCTTTGGTTTCAAAGGTCTTGGGTTCGATTCCCCTCTCAGGCAGTCTGACATGCAAGTCCGAAAGGCAACGTAAATAGGTTTGCAACTGTATTTTTTTTGTCCGTTCAAACATAGGGTTCAAACATAGGATTCAAAAGAACGCAGTTACTTTCCAAATTAAAGAACGGCAATGAAAACAACGACAACGCATAAAATTTGATAAACATTTAATCAAAAGGCCTGTAACCTTTTTTAACTGCTTATGCATTTTTTTTGCATATAAGCAGTTTTTGAAATACAGTTGGGTGAGAAAAAGGGGCTTGCGTCGTGCCTATTGTCTAATGACGTCACTTCCCACTCGAGTCGTTTATTCAAACGGGTCATGCGTATCACTTATTACCGTCAGACCGGAAGTGCGAGAATGTCGGTCGATTAACCATAATTTTTTACGAGGACACGTCCCAGCACATTGTAGGCTTTGGTACTGAACAGTTTATGATTAAATATTTTGTGTATGAAGGGGTCTAGGTCCTTGACCAATAATTTTTGCCAGTTTTGCTTCGGTATGGAAAATAAGGTGAACCGGAACTGGACTAGCTAGTTTAACGTTTTGACAACATCGCACGGAAAACGGAGTCCTATCTGTCGTTCTTCTTGGGCGCACTGATAAATAAAAATGGCGGCTACTTTGTGCTTTGTTCTCTGGTAACTGTACCAGTATTCTATGCATATTGACAATTCGGGTAGTTATGTCGAACAAATAGTGGCTTCTGCTAACCAGGTAATCATTGTATAATCGTTGGAAGTTATTGGAATATTATTTAGTGTAACAGTTGTGTAGTATTAATTCGACAACCTTGCGAGTCCGCTTCGTGAGCAACGTGGCAGTCTAGCTGTAGTACGGACGAATCCCGATATTTTTCCGGTACGATGACGGATTTGGAAGGCAGTGCTAGACGTTAAATAAAGTCAGAATTCAAAATTCATTCTACAATCGCTTTCGATAGAAAAATAAAAAATAGAGAGCTTTGTCTTTCGTCTGTTAAGATAATTTAGCTGCAGAAGAAAATTAGAAATTAGCTGTTCATTAATGTAACTCGTCTGGAGTCGGGGACTTTTTTACTTAACGTAAGTTAACATGTATAATGTTTGAATAAAGAATGCAATATACAGGATTGCTCATCGTAAACTACTGTCCCCCCTCCCCCCAACAAAGAGAGCTACCAAACGAGAGACTTCTTCCTCTCCCATCAACTCTATCAACAGTTATACTTTTCAAGGTGGATGCGATTTTTTTTTTCGGGGGGGGGGGAGGTTGGGATCTAGGCTGGAATCAACGGGTTTAAGGGCACATTTTTTTTTACTGCAAGCTGTGCCAAAATATTATTAATTTTTTTTATTCATTTACATTTTGTTTTATTAATCTAAGTATTTCCGACTGACGTCCATTTTTCAGAATGAGATTTTTCTTGGCTGTGATGAGGGATGGTGGTTGTTGCGCCCCCCCCCCCCCACCCCCATTCCGCAAAAAAAAAATCGACCGTGGCCGTATTGCATACCTGAATGTTTAGACCTATTTAGTGGATTTGTATTACTGGTACCTATGTCACTCTTTTATCATTCATTTAATAAAACGAGCACAATTATGAGCATTGGTTATGATGGCTTTACGCATAGCATACCATGAATTGTGTACTCCGTTTTTCACTATCGCTTTGCCTGCCCCAACCACACTGTTACTTACTATGAGCCGTGAGCTCATGATTATTTTAGCATAAGCAGCGATTGTATTTATTTAATTTCTTGTTTCCCTTTCTTTTCAGTCTTTTGTGGCTGGGAAGAGTTTGTCCTTCCGCCGATCCGTCGCCTTTTCCAACTCCGGAACGGTACCAGACAGAGACAAACTGTTTCCACCATTGGATTCAGCGTTCAAATATTAGTAGAAACTAATAAAGAAAAGCGGAAGTGTGAAGCAGAAGTAGCCCACATGGGGCCGGAAGTGGCCGACTAATCAGCCCATCATCTATGGAACGATACCAGATAGAGACAAATGGTTTTCATCATTAGATTCAGCATCCCAAAAATTAGTAACAATTAATAAAGAAAACCGGAAGTAAGAAGCGGAAGTGGCCCACGTGGGGCCGGAAGTGGCCGACTAGTCACCCCATCTTCTATGGAACGGTACCAGATAGGGACAAACTGTTTTCACCATTATATTCAGCGCCCAAATATTAGTAAAAATTAATTTAAAAAACCGGAAGTATGAAACAGAAGTAGCCCACAAGTGACCGGAAGTGGCCTACAAGTCACCCCATCTTCTATGGAACGGTACCAGATAGGGACAAACGGTTTTCACCATTATATTCAGCGCCCAAATATGAGTAAAAATTAATTTTAAAAACCGGAAGTATGAAGAATAAGTGGCCGACAAGTGAGCCCATCATCTATGGAACGGCACAAGATAGAGTCAAACGGTTTTCACCATTAGATTCAGCATCCAACAAATTAGTAAAAATTAATAAAGAAAACCGGAAGTATAAAAAAAACCGGAAGTATGAAGCGGAAGTGGCCCCCAAGTTGGCCCATCACCTGTGGAACGGTACCAGATAGAGACAAATGGTTTTGACCTTTAGATTCAGCGTCCAAAAATTAGTAAAAATTAATAAAGAAAATCGGAAGTATAAAAAAAACCGGAAGTGTGAAGCGGAAGAGGCCCACAAGTGACCGACAAGTCGGCCCATCATCTATGGAACGATACCAGATAGAGACAAATGGTTTTCACCATTAGATTCAGCGTCCAAAAATTAGTTAATGATTTAAGAAAAAATCAGAAGCCTAGTGGCCCGAAAGTGGCGAAGTGTACAGAGGCCCGTTGCACCTAGATATCGTTGCCCCTGCTTGTTTAATTTTGTTACCAGCCCTCGAGTAGAAACGCGATACCAAATTTTTTTTTAAATCATGGCAAATTCAATCCACTGCAGCAGAATTCAAAACAAGCAGGTTAATACCGTGGCTACCAATGGCATACACGTCATTATGAACTTATGACACAGCCTAATGACGTATAGATACGTCGTGTAAAAATTTCAAACTCGAGAGCTTTAAAGTGGAAAAATCCAACAAGAAAGGTAAAAAAAACGTAGCAATCTCCAGATATACTAGATGGCCCCCGCCTTTCATTTGCAATCAGTTTCAGCCGTCTGTGCGTGAGGTATATATGCGTCATCGGATCCTGGATCATGACGTATATAATAATTACCTCAACTTTGGCGACGCCAGCAGATCCAAGATGGGTAGCATCTACCCAGAGACCAATGAAGTATATACGTCATTGGTCTCTGGATAGATGCCCTCCATCTTGGATTTTTGCTGGTGTCACCAAAATTGATATAATTATTATAAAATAACTCTTACTACAATGAATTTTTCATACACGGTTCCATTATTTTGTCGATTGACTCGTGAAATAATTATGGTTTACTTATAATTAAGGACTTTTTTTTTTACTTTGACGTGTATATACGTCATTGGGCAGTGGTAAGATCATCTTTAAAATAGGTCGATGACATAGCTCCATCGCAATATGTGAACATATTTTTGGATCGGTTTGAGGATTGCACCCTAATAATGCAATGGACCCACGATATTGTCATACAATCAAAACGATTTAATTTTCATGATGTCATTCCACGATGGCGACCTGATACACCAGCAGCTCTGGCTCTATCTCAGGTTTTTAAGAGTGTTTATCTTTTAAAATTATGATCAAGACATGCAGTTCATGCTAAAAATCAAGTCGTTTTGAGGTGTATGACAATTGTGGGCCCATTGCTTTATCAGGGAGCAATCCTCTAACTGATCTACTTCACCTGATGCTTTTTATGCGTTTACCGAAGTGTAACATGACAACAACTCAAAATGAAAGGGGTACCAGCACGAAAGTGAACGTGTACTCCCTCTTTGTCGTCTTCAACCCTCGGTTAAAAAATCGGCACCTTTCCTACGTATTTACATAATTAATTTTTGTTAAATGCATAAGCTTGGGTTTTGACTTACAAGGCAATGTTAACACCTCACACTGTAGGAGAAACTTACGCAGTACTTAGAACTTACGAGCTTCGTAAGTTCGTAAGGGTAACCTGGGAACTTGAGTGACGCGAGCACAGCATAGCCGAGTGGTTAGAGGCTTGGTCTGTGAACGAAAAGGGATGCGACGTTGAAGAACATCGCCGACCTGTGTACTTACATAAGGGCTTTAAAAATGGATCACTGTGGGCGTAGTGTTTCTATAATAATGTATTATGCGAATTATTTTGGTTGATTACGGGGTAAAATGCTAACTAGTTATTTATTTGAAGACTGAAAAAAATACATGACTTCACGAAGCTTGGGTAATCTTCTTACTATATTAATTAATACCGTAAGCCCTCAAGGATCAGCATCATCAGCATCAACAGACAATTGAATTTCATTGTTACAATTAAAAGCAACAAGAGGTATTCTGAACATGACCTGAATTCCTTTGGAGTAGTTTGTAATGTATGGGATAACGAAGATGTGGCCGATGGATCCAACAATGAGCAAGTATGATTTTATTTTATTCAAGGAGCTGTGGCCCGCAGCCATGCGCCCTTACCCTAATACAGATATTTGGGAACTACCGTACACATGTACTACCCGCTGACACATACTACTTCACAGCATACATATCAACCCGAAAACCACACAGCTGAGGAACGAGATGGAGAAAGAGAAAAAACCTAGACTACACCCTGCAGCCCTGCAGCAAGTAGACAATGGTGACGACAATAGTCGTGTTTCAAACAATGCCAGTGGTAACCCTAGTGTTGTAGCTAGACCAGGTGAAATGCGAAATGTGCAATCACAAGACCATGACTACGGTAGGAGAAATTTATTGGATTTAGGAACTGATGACAGAGATGTGAATTGGTTGAAGAAACTCTACAGAGGAGGGCTTGCAAATATTAAAATGGTTAGGTCTGTAGTGCTAATCGCGGAGCAAGGTGGTAGACCGTATTTAACAACACACATTTGTGAGGCTTTGTCTAAAGTGATAAACCCAACAGAGGTTGAAGCTATGTGCAGTCTAAGAGCTAACAATATTTTCCAGGTAGTACTGGAATCAAACAAAGCAAAGCAGGACCTAAAGAGAGCTGGGTGGGTACAAATAAATGGTTTCAAGGCCACGATCCACGACCTCCACGAACAATATGCCTCACTCCGAATTCACTGGTTACCGTATGAGGTTAGTGAACAAGAAATTGGTGCCGCTCTAGTCAATTATGGTGAGCTAGTCGACTACGAGATGGAAGAGCTAGCCTCCCTTGGTCATCTTCACTGTTTCTATGGCATCACGAGGACGAAAATCCGCCTGCGTGATAGTGTAATGCTTGACGATGTCCCTGACGTTATTCACATAAAGGGGATTCCGGCCCTCCTTGTTTTCCAGGGTCGTCCCCCCACGATGCCTTCGTTGTGACTTCAGAGGCCATGTTAGTAAGTCGTGTCGCAGTGTGTATTGTCGTGAGTGCCATGCGTATCAGCGTCATGAAATGCTGTGCAATCAGGTATTGTCCCGAATTGCACCGGCGGAAACTCCTCAAAATTTACCAAGTGTGCCAGTGCGTCAAAGTGATTCCCCGGAAGCAGAGTCTTTGTCTGAATCCACATTCCTTCCAGTGAAGCGCCGCAGAGTGGCAAAGAAGAAGTTTAAAACCCCAGAGGAGCTCTCGCACCATTGCCCTCAACGAGCACAGAGAGTGATGTGCAAAGCCCAAAACAAGTAGAAGAGGATGTGTCTGTGTTTGTTGCCAGTGTAGTATTAGACGTTCCAGAGGTGGAAGTGGTTTCCCATCCAGTGTCAGGGCCCATGCAGTTGTGTGAAGAAGAGCTGAATCAGAGTGATGTACTAGAGCCAATAACATCGCTGTTACCCACTGATAGTAGTGAGGGTCTTGTGCAATCGGTAGTCATAGATGGTCAAGTAGAACACATGGAGAGTGTGTTGATTAGTGATATGGGTGTGGGGTAGTTACCATTCATTGTACCATATACAATAGGCTCCTGGAATACCAGGGGTCTGAACAACAAAATCGAGGAAGTGCATAAACTGTGTTCGTTTGTGGATATTTTGGGCCTTCAAGAAGTTCATTTAAAACAGGGCCAATCATTTTATGTCCCAGCGTATGATTGTGTTTGTTCGGATCCGCAGTCTAATATTGGATTTATGTTAGCTGGGCAGTACCGACTATACCCCTAAAGTAACCTCCCTGCCGTGGTATTGATGCTTACGGCATTCGTGTGTGGGCTGGTACTGCCTGGCTCTCAGTGTATGTGCATGTTGTGGGTGTTTCCTGCGGAGTGAGTGGCTAGACTGGGTTCGGCAAGTCCAGGGTCCGATAGTTTTGGCGGGTGACTTCAATGCGCATCACTGGTTGTGGGGTTCTGCACGTTGTGATGCGCGTGGATGTCTCCTGGCATCGTCCCTAGGGATGCTAGAACTAGAGTTGGTTCACAACAATCTCCCAACATTTGTTCGGTGGTGTGGGAAGACAGTCCAAGAGTCTGTGTTAGATCTGTTCCTGGTTTCCAAGAGCATTGTAAATTCCTTTGGCTTCCATTTATCTGATGACTTACGAGGTAGTGACCATCTCCCCATTCTATTGCGGCTAGTCCTGAGTGGCAATGAGCCTTGGTTGGGTGCTCCTAGACCTGTAGTGAGTGATGGTAATTTTGGGTCTTGGGTGAGCAAGTGGTTCTTGAAACCCAGACGGCGTAAGGTGATTAAAAGTGCTCGGCAGCCTATGTGGTGGACGCAAGTGTGCACCACGGCTGTTAGGGATCGTCGTCGAGCTTATCGTCAATGGTCGCGGGCGCCATCCTCTGAGCGTTGGTTGATTTATGTTGGTATTGCTGCTGAGTCACGGTTTCTCCTCAAACGTGAGAAGGCATCCTTCGGGTCACGCCTTTGTCAGAAAGTCCGGTCTGGGTGCTCATTGTCATCTCTTTGGAGTATACTTCGACCAAAAGACTCGAAGCATGACCTTACTTGGGTCTTTAGTAGCAAAAACAAGGTTTGCGTGCCTATGATATGGCTAATGCCCTGAATGACAAGGTCTCGGAGGTATACAGCTTTCCACAGGGACCACCTCCACCGTCCAATGGAGAAATTGTAGCTAGTGATGAGGCTGATGAGCCCCTCACCATGACCGAATTGACCTCTGCTCTTGCACTCTGTCCTTCTGGAAAAGCAGTTGGCATTGATGGTATCTCTTATGACTTTCTTAAAGCCCTAGGCTCTAGTGCTTATGAAGAACTCCTTCGGTTTTTCCAAGACATTTATGATGGGTCCCCAGTACCACCATCGTGGACTTTCACAATTCTCGCCCCTGTGGCCAAGGCAGGGAAGCGTCGTTCTTAGTTGGCCAGTTACCGTCCTATTGCAATCCTATCCTGCATTAGGAAGTTGTTTGAGAGAGTACTTGTGCGTCGCCTTGTTTGGAAGCTTGAACGTACCAAATGCTTGTCTGATCTGCAATTTGGCTATCGGAGTCACAGGAATGCCCAGGATGCAGTTCTCTTTTTGGAAACGAGCATCAGAGAGGCCTGGATTCAGCAGAAGATAGTTCTTGCTGTCTTCCTGGACATTCGTGCTGCTTATGATACGGTGGTTACTGAATGGGTACGGTACTCTTTTGTTCAAATGGGGATCAGTAGCAAACCAAACTTGTAACTGCTATACTTTCTTTACTTGGAAGACGCCCTTTTGCTTCTAGGATTAGTGGGGGGGGGGATTGAGGATTAGTGGTTACTGGTCCGATGTTCATCACACTGATATCCACAAGGCAGTTGCCTGAGCCCGATTCTTTTCGCTGTAGTCATAAATGCAGTTCTCGAAGAACTGTGTCCGCATACTAACATAGTGTGTTATGCGGATGATATTGCAGTATGGTTGGTTGGCTCAAGCTTGGCAGATTTAACGTCAGGGACTGGGGCGGTTATGGATCGTGTGATTCAGTGTCTCGTGGTTCGTGGTTTAATGCTGTCTCTTGATAAATGCGGTACTGTCCTCTTCACCTGTGATCCTTTCGTTTCGACCGCAGTTGCTCTTGGATCGACCACTATTATGACGTCCAAGGAAGTTAGGTACCTCGGAGTGATGTTGGACTCACAACTTAACTAGGCAAGTAAGACGAAGACCTTGCGGTGTTGCTTGGCAGGGAAACTTGGTGCTCTAAAAGCATTGTCCTTTTGCGGATCAATTGTCAAGCGTGCTACATGGCAGTCCTTTTATCGTGCGTATGTGCGGTCATCCTTGGATTTTCATCTTCCATTCCTAGCACGCTCTCGTGGATCCTTGTCAGCATTACAAACTTCAGCGAATGAATGCCTTAGGGTTGTGACTGGATGCCTTCCCTCGACTCCTATTCCGGCTCTCCTGGTTGAGTCAGGGGAACTTCCACTACATACCTGGGCCAATGAGCTTCTGGTTCGCTTGTGTTTGCGCAATATGAGCAGGGGTAAGTCAGACCCTATGTGTATTATTCTCACTGACTATTGGTGACTTGGGTCCTTTGCACGGTCGTGTCTGGGCTCAGCTGGACATGGTTCCACGCTTCTTCTGTATGCTAAGCTCAAGCATTGTCTGGCTCCGGTCAGTCTTGTCAGCCCAAATCCACCATGGGTATGGTGCGGACATCTTGACTCTGTGTTTGCGGGTCAGAATTCTGCAGCCATGCGGGTCTACTGTGATGGCTCCTTCTGCGCGGAGTCATGTGAGGGTGGTGTGGGTGTCTTTGTACCGGCCCTTAAGCTAATGCGCAGTTATTATCTTGTGTTTGCTCCTTCGAGTTTTTTCTGCTAACTTGTAGCGATATCGATAGCTCTTGATGTGGCCTTAGACCTACACCTTCCGAATATCGCCATTTTCTCAGACTCTAAGTCATGTGTGACCTTCTTGCGGCTGTCCTTTAAACAGGTCTTTTGTGCCCACCCTTTGGTGTACGAGGTAGGCTGGAAGCTGTTCCAAGCTGGCATGAGTGCTAATGTGAGTCTTTCCTGGCTACCTGGCCACAGTGGTATTCAGGGTAATGAGGTGGCTGATGGGCTGGCGAAGGATGGGCGCCTCCATAAGTTACACCCGGTTACAGCTGTTGCGAGCATGACGGATCTGCGTCCGTTATCAGTGCATGGTCCCGCTCTTGCTGGGACTCTGAATGGGTTACGGTGCCAACCGGTTGGGTCCTCTTCGGCATTCACCCTTCTACTGCTTCCCGATTCTTCTTGGAAGGCTGTCCGTGGATGCCTCCAAAGTTCTATAACGGTTCCGAACTGGTCACTCCCTCCTACGTAGTCATGCGCGTTGGTTGGGGTGGGCTACATCTCTTCTCTGTAGCTGTGGCGCAGAGGAGACGGTACAGCATTTTCTTTTTGTTTGCCTTCACTGGCAGTTCCTACACCACAAGTACCTGCAGCGATTTGCTGTTCAGGACAATCTACAGCAGGCCCTTGGGACACCTCCTCACGCACCTGGGTCGCTTGTTCGACTGCGTGTCGTGGCCAAGTTTTGTGAATTGACGAATCGTAGGATATGACTAGTCAGTAGTAATTTTCATGTTCTGGTGTCGAAACAGGGGTGGCAGTACTAATTAGGTTAAGTTTCATTGCCATGTCTATCTTACATGTAAGTAATGATGCAGTTGTTGATTTGTTGTTGTTTGTTTTGTTGTTTTGTTTTGTTGTTTTGTGGTTTTGTAGTTTCTTCAGAGCGCTTGGCTAAGGGCCACAGCTCTAATAAAATTCAAATTCAAATTTAACCTTTTTTCATTCTTCGTGAACGTGTGATGTTTTTGCTACGGTGCGTAACAATTTCTGGTGCACGTGTTATGTATTTCAAACTTTCGTCTAAAGCAGTTCATAGTGGGTGGGTCAAATAAAAGACCCCGTGTTTCAGCTAAACCTAACGATACTAACGATAAAATAGCTTATTTGTTCCCATAATAATTGTTCGATTTACGTCAAATTTTGGCTCAGCAATACTGTTGGGGGTATCAAGCGTTGTACCAAATTTCATTTCAATCCGATCTTTCGTTTGGGCTCCACCCAGACTAAAAATGTGCAACCAACGGACCAACGGACCAACGGACCAAAGGACCAACCAACATTTTGCAATTTGGTGTCCGTTATAGGCTACGCTTCGCTCGCTCGCTCCGCCAATTATTTTCTGTGTGTATTACGTTGGGTGCATTGACTAAAAAAAATCGAAAAGATGTTAAAATATGCCTTAAAATATTTTTTAACTAAATACGGATGCAAACTTATTTACGTTGCCTTTTGGACTTATATGTCAGACTTCCTGAGCAGGAAATCGAACCCACGACACCTGAAATCAAAGGCCAGGGTCCTACCGCTGAGCCAGACTGACACGGCCGT
>JAHWFP010134893.1:35552-70747 GCA_023313725.1 Lithobius niger | reverse complement strand
AAAGTTACATTACAGCGGGCAAGCTCTGCCATTCATTAGTTGCTATCCCCCTGTTACGATCTCCCTTCCAGAATGTAATAACATTTATTGACAAAAACAACAACGTTTGTGATGCGAAAAAGTACTGTAATCACAAATTCAAATTGAACATTCGCATATCTGTACAAGGTGACCTTGAACACCATTTGGAGAGTCCACATTTCGGGGTTGACAGACGACTTCTTGTTAATACAGGGGTTTGTTAAATCACTTGATGACTTAAATCTAAAGGTGACATTGTGATCCTTTGTTCACGTTTACTGTTCGGTAGTTCTCTTCCCTAAGTATGGAGTATCCAGACATCGAACTGGCAGACATGCACTACATGTATGGTCTTGCAGATGGAAATGCATTGGAAGCACGACGTCTCTACGCTCAAAGGTATCCAGACAGGAATTTGCCATGTGCTAGAACGTTCAGTCGTATCCACCAGCGCTTACGGGAAACAGGCTCATTTGGGAGACGGACATCGGATGCTGGAAGACCCAGAACTGTGCGAACTGTTGGCTTGGAAGACAGAGTTCTCCAGCACATAGCAGAAAATCCATCGGATAGCACACGACGCATTGCACGCAGAAAGGGTGTCAGTAATTCGACGATTTGGGACATTTTGCATCATAACCTGCTATACCCCTACCATTTGCAACGTGTCCAAGGTCTTGGCGAGGCCGACCTTCCACCACGACGAGCGTTCTGTGTGCGACTGAATCATGAATGTGGAGCAGACGCTCATTTCCTGCCGTCTATCCTGTTTACAGATGAGGCTGGCTTCACACGTGATGGCATATTCAACTATCACAACAACCATCTTTGGGACCATGCAAATCCGCACGAGGTACAACAATCTAGACATCAACAACAATTTAGTCTAAACGTTTGGGCTGGAATTGTTGGTGATCATTTGGTAGGGCCTTTTTTCTACCTCGACGCCTAAATGGAGAAACCTACCTCCATTTCCTCCAGTATGACTTGCCCCAACTACTGGAAGACGTTCCCCTGGCAGTCAGGACACGAATGTGGCTTATGCACGATGGTGCACCTGCTCACTTCAGCCTTTTGGCCCGACATTACCTTGATGGAAGCTTTCCTGACAGATGGATTGGACGTGCAGGCCCAATAGCATGGCCTGCTAGATCTCCGGACTTAAACCCGTTAGACTTTTATCTTTGGGGACACTTAAAGTCACTCGTGTACAGTACACCAATTCCCAATGCTGATGTACTTCGCCAAAGGATTGTGGATGGATGCAACCAGATTCGCACAACCCCTGGAATCTTTGAACGGGTTCGTCGGTCCATGGCGCAGCGGCTTCGGAACTGCATCGAGGCAGAGGGGGGTCATTTTGAGCACCTACTATGATAAAACGCTTACGTTTAGTTTGTTTTCCGTCGTATTTATCTTTTTGAGTTGCTTGTCACAGAATGTTCTGGAGAGGAGGTCTTTTGCGGATGCGTATTGAAGTTAATTGCAGCAGAGCCGCAAATGCAATGATACTCAGTAAAACTTTGAGTAGCCATCTTCTGTTTACTTAATGATGTTTCCTTTCTCGATTGTTTTCAATCACACAGTAATGTGATAAGATGTGTTTTTTCTGGTATGTACAATTTGTTTCATTAAAGTACAAGACCAAAGCAGTTACTCCTCTCTTCCCCCACGTTTGATTCCCCCCCCCCCCCATAAGAAAATTACCTCTCCCTCTGATAAGTTGTGCGACCCAATACTGTATTATGAAGTACTGAAATACCAGGTATGATATGGCACATATCCTGAGTTTGGAATGGAAACGGTGAATCATTACGAGGTATTTAAGAACTGTTTACCCCAAACCTGGGGGGGGGGGGGCTGTAACTAAAGACTGGTACATTTCCGGACCCATGTTTATAGGACTTTTTCTTCTTATCTTTGATCACACAGCGGACCCTCAAAATATTTGACACCAATTTCCGAACACCCTGTATATGTAGATTCTATCCCTTCATCTATAACAAACTTTGCTTTAAAGAAACGAAAATTAGATATAAATATTAGTATGAACCGTTTCCAACCGTTTTGTTGCTCTATGGAGCAGCACCACCTGCCTGGTGAAATGAAGAAAGGGCAACTAAACTAGGTAACCTGTAGCAACGTTAGAAAGCTTAGCGCACCAATCAAAGTTTGTAGCGAGAAGCAACGTGACATAGTTTGGTAACAATTATTTCAGGTAAGTTATTTAAAAACAGATTACTTCTTTAAATATTACTTTTGTTTTCCTATTTAATTGGATCCTGTGCTCGTAATCTACATTTTTTACCGACTCTTCCTGCAATAAAAGACACCATTCTCTTAGTGAGCCATTCAATTCAATTCATTTGTGGAGTGGTAGACATACTGGGCATCTGGCCTAAGACAAAACGAACCAAAACAAAACAGATCAAAACAAATCATAACAAATCCAAACAATCGTTACATATCCGAACAGTTCATACCAGATCAACCAAATAATTACAAACAACCAGTGTCCGTACAGTACGCTGCAACTGTCTGAAGTGCCTCCAACGTTACAAACAACCAGTGTCTGTATAGTATGCTGCTACTGTCTGAAGTGTCTCAAACGTTACAAAAAACCAGTGTCCGTACAGTACGCTGCAACTGTCTGAAGTGCCTCAAACGTTTCAAACAACCAGTGTCCGTACAGTATGCTGCAACTGTCTGAAGTGCCTCACTTTGAAACGTTACAAACAACCAGTGTCCGTACAGTATGCTGCAACTGTCTGAAGTGCCTCAAACGTTTCAAACAACCAGTGTCCGTACAGGATGCTGCAAGTCTGAAGTGCCTCACTTTGAAACGTTACAAACAACCAGTGTCCATACAGTATGCTGCAACTGTCTGAAGTGCCTCAAACGTTTCAAACAACCAGTGTCCGTACAGGATGCTGCAAGTCTGAAGTGCCTCACTTTGAAACGTTACAAACAACCAGTGTCCGTACAGTATGCTGCAACTGTCTGAAGTGCCTCAAACGTTACAACAACCAGTGTCCGTACAGTATGCTGCAACTGTCTGAAGTGCCTCAAACGTTTCAAACAACCAGTGTCCGTACAGTATGCTGCAAGTGTCTGAAGTGCCTCAAACGTTACAGACAACCAGTGTCCATACAGTATCCTGCAACTGTCTGAAGTGCCTCAAACGTTTCAAACAACCAGTGTCCGTACAGGATGCTGCAAGTGTCTGAAGTGCCGCAAACGTTACAAACAACCAGTGTCCATACAGTATCCTGCAACTGTCTGAAGTGCCTCAAACGTTTCAAACAACCAGTGTCCGTACAGGATGCTGCAAGTGTCTGAAGTGCCGCAAACGTTACAAACAACCAGTGTCCATACAGTATGCTGCAACTGTCTGAAGTGCCTCAAACGTTTCAAACAACCAGTGTCCGTACAGGATGCTGCAAGTCTGAAGTGCCTCACTTTGAAACGTTACAAACAACCAGTGTCCGTACAGTATGCTGCAACTGTCTGAAGTGCCTCAAACGTTACAACAACCAGTGTCCATACAGTACGCTGAAACTGTCTGAAGTGCCTCAAACATTACAACAACCAGTGTCCGTACAGTACGCTGCAACTGTCTGAAGTGCCTCAAAGGTTACAAACAACCAGTGTCTGTATAGTCCGCTGCTACCGCCTGAAGTACCCCAAACGTTTCAAACCAAAGGGGAAAAGGGTTTAACGAGCGTAACCACTCCTGGTCATCTGCTCGAAGCCCTATGTCTGCAGCCCCGTAAGGCCCTGTTCTGTTTCAAACCTTTTACGTTTAAAGATTGTTTGGATTTGTTATGATTTGTTTTGATCTGTTTTGTTTTGGTTCGTTTTGTCTTAGGGCAGATGCCCAGTATGTCTACCACTCAACAATATGTTGAATTGAATTGAATTGAATGGCTCACTAAGAGAATGGTGTCTTTTACTGCAAGACGAGTCGGTAACAAAATGTAAATTATCAGCACAGGATCCAATTAAATAGGAAAACAAAAGTATTTTTTTTAAGAAGTAATCTGTTCTTAAATAACTTATCTGAAATAATTGTTACCAAAGTAAGTCACGTTGCTTCTCGCTACAAACTTCGATTGGTGCGCTAAGCTTTCTAACGTTGCTACAGGTTACCTAGTTTAGTTGCCCTGGCTTCATTTCACCGGGCAGGGGGTACTGCTTCATCGAGCAATAAAACGGTTGGAAACGGTTCATACTATATAGTAACAGAACATTTTTAACACAAAGCTTTTAACTAGTAAGGTGTTAAACTCGTAACTTTTTTAAACCAACATTTTAACCATTAACGTTTTGACCATAGAATTCCACTGGTTTATCACAGACTGCATATTTGAAGGTTATTTCAAGATCTTTCCATCGGTTCCCCCTCCCCAATTAGGCCTGAAGAACGAAACTATTTGCGTAGAAGAAATTGTTCGGTGCCAAGGGTACACCCTGGATGGTAAATTGAAATTTCACTTATCTGTTTCCTGCAGTGCCGAAAGTTGTCCGTTTATTAGAGTCCTTACTGCAGATGGAGAACCCAAGACTACGTCCTTATGAAGTCCAACATACAGGAAAACAGCCAACAAGTAATGCTTCTTATTTTTCAATTTCTTCACGATAAGTATTTTAAATTTCATACTCTGCTGAAATTTAAACTACTGGAAAATTCCTCCTAGCCCCGACCACTAGCCATCCATAGCACGGGTGTATGGTTAGTTTGGTATGGACAGAAAAGTAAAATAATTAACTTTCTTAAGTTAAATTAAACCAATATTTTAAATTCGATCCTCGTCGCCAATTGAGCCATACCGAGTACGGTAAGGAATGGGAAAAGAATGAGAGTAACAATGGTTAATGGGCAGCAGAAAATAAGAATGCTGTCTGTCTTTCTACATCTACAATAAACGCCGCCACCAAGGTGTGGTGAATAATCACTGGTTAACAAATAAGTGCAAGGTTCACAGGTGAGGACTGACGTCAATCACTATACCAATGTAATCAGGAGTGGCATAAAGGGGCAGATGACCGTGTGACAAGTAGCGGAATACAAAGCGACAGGTACAACAAGTGGCATTTATAGGCTCCTGGTGTAATTTATTGGATTTACGGGCTTCTATACTTTTGAAAAACCTGCTTTTTGCCATTTTTTAATTCTCAATCATTTCCCGCTTTCCCCACTACCTCAATGACATTAATAGTTCCACTTCTTTCCATATTAGAAATTAAGCACTGACAAGGGCTAATATTTCGACCGTGCTTGCTAGTGTTAGCTAAAACGGAGCGGACGAATTTTTATTTTATTGAAAAAAAAACTTTTTCAGGCACCGATAAATAACGTGTGAGCCCAAATTTTTTTTATATTCATTGATTTAAGTACCATAAGTGACTTCTGATGGAAATTTTTAGGTTTCTACCTGATGGGTTTGTTTGTAATGATTTTTTCTTGATGTGTTCTGATATTTCAGTGCTTCTCTAGTTTGGCAGGGATGCAGCACTTTCAAAAATAAAGAATTTTTTTTCTGTTTTCTTACGAGATCTTGAAATATGACAATAAAAATTATTTTCACGAGGATGTGGTGCATGACCTTCCTAAACTATCTATTGGAAAATATTCCGTTTACATGTATGTATTTAAGAAAGAAGCAGAATTATTTCAATTTGATTTTTAATTTGTTTAACTAAGTTGTAATACCCTTATCTTATGGTGTGCATTGCTCGATACAGGTCAACAGTTTTTGTTTTATCAGAAGAGATCGTTGGCGGTTTTGAAATGCTTCTTAAATATTTTTGGAAGGTCTTGGTAATACAGACCTTACAATTTAACAAAAAGACATAATTTGATAAGGGTTTATCCGTCAGGACTAAAAAATAAAAAGCGTTGTGTAGGTGTACAACATCATCAAAATTTATTAACAGAAAACACACAATTTTTAGGTATTTTCAGAAAGCATTAAACCAGCAGTTTGTTGAAAACTAACCCTGTTAATCGGTAGTGAACAAATAGGTTACGATAAAACAAATTTTTATTTTACCTTTTCAGCCATTTTGTAGTTTAACAATATTTTGTTTCAGTAGCTCGTTGTGTGCACTGATTAATAAAAAAAAACCGAAAAAGCAATTAAAATGTGCCTAAAATATTTTTAATTCAGATAACTCCTCTCCCAACCCCAAAGAACGTAACCATTCCGATTCTTTACATACTAGAATTAAGCACTGCCTGTTTAATTGAAGTGTGTGTTGATTTAGTAAACAACGAAGTGGGAATGACTAGAATTAGCTATGCAATTTCGACAATGGCCCCTTTAGACTTGAAATCGTACACCATGAACTTGTTGTATGAGACTAGAGACTTGAATGAAATCATTACTTTTAAACGCTACCTTCTTGGGAAACATAGAGCCTTCTCTTATACCAGATATGTTTCTTGGTGGACATCACAACTTTCATAGGACTTAGATTTTACGAAATATCACATCTGCCTACGTTTACAGTATCAGTGGGAGACTTGATATATACAGGGTGACTCAGAAAGGACGGACCAGTACCCACCGTTTCTTCCCCAGGTGCACGATCGAAATGGCATTACGTGGATGTGTAGTATAGTGAGGGGACCATCTGCACTTGTGATCATGGCTGACCTTGTACCACCCGTTCAAGGTCATCACGACACTAACTTCTACACCGTACTTCCTACGCTACCAGTGTAAATTGGAAAGTTGTAGAGAACCGTGAGCCAACGTTAAAGAAAAAAAAACAGAATGAAAATCGCACCATTAGGGTAGGAGTTATCCTTCAAACAATTAGTCTTAATACTTTCACTGCATGTCTTCAGGATGTCTAGCAGAGAAAGCGCCGTACCAATACGGGATACAGAAAGAGGTTTTCTTACCTAGGCAGAAACGTGTGGTGCGTTTTCCACAAAATTGGAGGGAAAGTGGTTTCCTGGAGCACGCATACGTTCAGTTACACATGGGGGAGGAAGGGGGTTGGAAAGGTTTACTGCATGTAAGGTAGGAAGTGTACATGCAACATTCATTTGGACAAATACGCTCCCACCTCCAATACATGCTTGACATAACTGATAATAAAATGAATCATCTTAACTAATTCTCTTTGCTTTAAATAAAAAAAAAATTGCCTAAAACCATTAATCTATCTTGCCCCTCCTCTCCCCACTCAAGGATATATTTACTGTCCCCCCCCCCCTCCTTTCAAATGCATGCATGAACGTATGCATGCTTCAGGAAACCACTTTCCCTCCAATTTTGTGGAAAACGCACCACACGTTTCTGCCTCGGTAAGAAGACCACTTTCTGTATCCCGTATTGGTAAGGCGCTTTCTCTGCTAGACATCCTGAAGACATGCAGTGAAGCTATTAAGACTAACTTATTTGCAGGATAACTCCTACCTTAATGGTCCTATTTTCATTCTGTTTTTTTTTTTTTGGCTTTAGCGTTAGCTCACAGTTCTCTACAACTTTCCAATTTATACTGGTAGCGTAGGAAGTACGGTGTAGAAGTCAGTGTCGTGATGACCTTGAACGGATGGTGCAAGGTCAGCCATGATCACAAGTACAGATGGCCCCCTCACCATACTACACATCCACGTAATATCGTTTCGATCGTACACATGGGGGAGAAACGGTGGGCACTGGTCCATCCTTTCTGAATCACCCTGTATATACACAGTTACGTGAACTTTATTAAGTTAACAGAATTACTGTAGTATGCTAGTTTAGTAGTCTCATAGAAGGAAAAACAGATGAAAATGATCGCGTGTTTCCTTTCGTTAAGATACGTTAGAAGAATGTATGGAGCCACTTCTCCTGAGTGGCTATCATACCTTTCATAAGACTTTTTCAGCAAAAAACGAAAATTGTCATATTTATATCTTGTTTAAATCTGTATTTTGTCGTATTTGACTTCATCTTATCTTCGTTCTAACCCATCATCTAAAACAAAGTTTGCTTTCCACTTTGATTTAACTGATCCGAAGTCAAAACAGCAATGGATCACAAATAAGCTTTCCTGCATGGTTTCAATTACTGAAGTGCTATTGTACTGTTTAGTCCACGTGAAACTTTACTGATGTATCCATTATGCACGTAAATATAATTAAAGCCAGAGCCCAAACAAAGGAAGAATAATGTAAGGCTATAGACTTGCTACTTTCTTGGCTAAATTTTTCAGTGTTCTTCAGTCACGTCATCTACTTTCATTAGTGGAATTTCATTAGTACTTTCCAGGACATTCGATTTCTAGGTTTTCAAGGACATACTAAAACGATTCAGTTTAAACATTTCCCAACGATGTTGTTTAGCCAAGTAAAATGCGTAGATCATTAGCTGATCTTTCGTGTGCAAAAGTAAAAATTGTAAAAACATTTGACTGCAACACTAAGGTTTCACGTGGACTAAACAGTACTACATCACTGCAGTATCTGAAACCTTACAGGAAAGTATATTTGTGTTTCTTTGCTGTTTGACTTCGGATCAGTTGAACTTTACCTTAAGATCAAACGATTTCGTTTTGTTTTCACGATCACGATATGCATTTTGTTACCAACTCGTATTGCAATAAAAGACACCAATCTCCTAGTGAGCTGTTTTTGTTGTTAAGAGAGCCGAACGTCCCCCATTAAACGACAATGTATTCTGATTATTAAGTATTGAAACGAAAAGCGTATAAACAGTTAAGCGTGTCTAATCTACTGGTATTTGGTCACAATACAAACAAGGCTACAACAATAATTGTGCACGTATATATTCGAAAATATTCTGTTTAGATATACATAATTAAGAGAAAAGTGGAATTGGTACACTTTGATTTTTAATTTGTTGAACTTTGTTGTAATTCCCTTATCATTTAACGTGCATTGTTCGATATAGACCAAAAGTTTTCGTGGCCATCAGACCACTCGAATGTTAGTGTGTTTTAGCACGAAACTCCGTACAATCGAATTTACTTACATATTTATTTACATATTTAATTACGTTTGCTTCGGCGCAGGTGTTTCATATTACGCCTAAACGACATTTTAATGCTGCTGATATACTACGTTAAACATACGTTAGTTCTATAAGGGCATAAAACAAACAGCGTACTCTAAGTGACATATACTGTATACATAGTTCTGTGGTTTGTTTGTCAGCGACCATTCAGAAGAGCTACGATCTGTATAATTACTGAAGCAGAAGGCACGCTTGGTCGTTTCAGTATAAACTGGGGTCTTTTCACTTATAATACCATGAGTGCTTGTATTAAATCGACAGCTTTGTGGTGTTTCCGTAAAAACCCGACGATTAACGAAGCTGACGTCATTTCCCTAACAAGGGCATGAAAAACAAAGCAGCATCCTCTAAGTGAGATATACTGTATAGATCTGTGGTTTGTTTGTCCGCGCTCATTGAGAAAAGCTTCGTTCTGTATAATTACTGCACGAGGAGGTCCGCTGTCGGTTTCGGTTTCGATGGGCCAGGGTCTTTCCAATGTAATCCGACCATGATCCTGATTTAGTGAAAAGAAAACGAAAATTCTCAGTTATAATACCACGAGTGCTTGTATTAAATCGACAATTTGGGTGTTTTAGCACGAAACTCCTTTCCAGTTTTAATTTCCCGAGACCAAAGGTCGAGGGAAATTTGTTGGAAAGGAGTTGAGTGCTAAAACACCCAAATTATACATTTAATACAAGCACTAGTGGAATTCGGTTGAGAATTTTTGTTGGAAATTTGTTGGAAAGGAGTTGAGTGCTAAAACACCCAATTATACAATTAATATAAGCACTAGTGGAATTCGGTTGAGAATTTTTGTTTTCTTTTCCCTAAGAGATTTTCTGAAGGAATTTCGTGTTACGGATTCGGTTTCAATTTACGATCTCGATTTCGACATACAAAGTAATTTTGATTTACGGTGTTTAGTTTTGTTTATAATGTTTACCTTTTATGTTTTGTTGACGATGTTCAACTCTTATCTGGTGAAGCGTTACCATCCACCATCGCATTTCATCAATCAACCTGTAATTTCGTTCGCTACGGCACTGGCATTTCTTATTAGGCCTAACCTCACTTTTTTTATGTTGTTGATATGCCAAATGAAACGTACAAGCAGCTTCGTGTTGCCGAAAATACCCGACGATTAACGAAGCTGACGCCATTACACCATCGCATTTTATTAACCAACCTGTGATTCGTTCGCTTCGGCATTGGCATTTCGTATTAGGCCTAACGTAATTTTCATGTTGTTGATACGCCATATTAAACGAATCTTAACCGAGAAACAGCTTTGTGGTTTATCCGTAAAAACCCGACAATTAACTAAGTTGACGTCATTTCCCTAATAAGGGCATAAAACAAAGCAGCATCCTCTAAGTGAGGTATAACGTATAGATCTGTGGTTCGTTTGTCAGCGCTCAATGAGAAAAGCTTCGTTCTGTATAATTACTGCACGAGGAGGTCCGTTGTCGGTTTCGGTTTCGATGAGCCGGGGTCTTCCCAGTGTAATCCGACCATGGTCCTCATTTAGTGAAAAGAAAACGAAAATTCTCAGTTATAATACCACGAGTGCTTGTATTAACTCGACAGTTTGGGTGTTATAGCACGAAACTCCTTTCCAGTTTTAATTTCCCGAGACCAAAGGTCGAGGGAAATTTGTTGGAAAGGAGTTGAGTGCTAAAACACCCAAATTATACATTTAATACAAGCACGAGTGGAATTCGGTTGAGAATTTTTGTTTTCTTTTCCCTAAACTATTTTCTGAAAGAATGTCGTGTTAGGGATTCGGTTTCGATTTACGATCTCTATTTCGATATACGAAGTAATTTTGATTTACGATGTTTAGTTTTGTGTATAATGGTTACCTTTTATTTGGTTGACGATGTTTAACTCTTATTTGGCGTAGCGATACCATCTACCATCGTATTTCATCAACCAACCTGTAATTTCGTTCGCTTCGGCATTGGCATTTCGTATTAGGCCTAACGTCATTTTTGTGTTGTTAAAACGCCAAATTAAACGTATGAAGCAGCTTTGTGGTGTTTCCGTAAAAATCCGACGATTAACGAACCTGACGTCGTTTCCTTAATAAGGGCATGAACAAAGCAGCATCCTCTAAGTGAGATATACTGTATAGATCTATGGTTTGTTTGTCAGCGCTCATTGAGAAAAGCTTCGGTGTATATAATTACTGAAAGAGGAGGTCCGCTGTCGGTTTCGGTTTCGATGAGCCGGGGTCTTCCCAGTGTAATCCGACCATGGATGGTCCTCATTTAGTGACAAGAAAACGAAAATTCTCAGTGAAAGTCGACCATGGTCCTCGTTTTTGGGAAGGAAAACAAAAATTCTCGCTCAAATTATATAACTTCACCAAAAGTTTACAACCTAAAAACAAAAAAAGAAAACGCAATATTGTTAGGTATTTTCAGAAAGCATTAACCCTTCAATTTCTTCAAAACCAAATCGGTTTATTATAAGAATTGAAAAATAAATAGGTTACTTTAAAACAAATCATCGTTTTACCGAGTATTGTAGTTTAATAACAGGTTTGTTTGTGTATCAAGTGTTGCATGAATTAATAAAAAAAAAACGAATAAAAACTATTCAAATGCCCTTAAAAATTAATTTCAACAGACTCCTTCCCCCAAACCCCAAAGCACATAACCATTCCAGTACTTTACACACTAGAAATTAAGCAATGGCCATTTCGTTGTGGGATGTGTGCTGCTTTCACGTAAAATGGTGAATGACTGGAATTAACTATGAAAATTGTATAAGACGTGTTTGTTTAATATTTGTATGCTGCCTATTTCCAGTAGAATGAAAACACGGCATCAAATTTCGTTTTAGTACTTGACCGTTTTTGGTTTACTTAATCCATTCAACACCAAAACTGGTGTACGAGAAGCCTCCATGTTTCCAAAAAAGGTCGACCCTTGAAAGTAGTGATATAATTCATCCAGGAAAAGGTCTCCAAGAATAAGCCTATTAACCACCAAACGTGGTGCATTGCCCCCTTTTTTTTTTTAGCCAGGAATGATTAGTTATCTGCAATTATACCACGGCTGTAACGTCACGCTAACTCAACGCCATGCTAAATTTCCGTTGGTTAAATCCCGTTAACCAGCACCGGAAGTGTGCGTCATCGCAAAAAGTGTGGGTTATCAAGTTACCTCACACTTTTACCGATAACCCACACTTTTGTCAATAACCCACATCTTTGACACTTCCGAATCACGCGACCGAGAACGCACACACCAACAACCAAATACATTGTGAAAAAAAAAACGTAACGCAATAAAAACGTACAAAACTTAATTACTTAAAAGGAATGAAATCCCATCCCTGCTAACTCTTATACGTCTGGCCAATATCTAAGCCATTCGCGCTGCGTTAACTCCCCCCCCCCCTCCCTCCACAAACTAAAATGCAATGACCTTCATTCATACCGATACCCTATTACCATAGTTTTTAAACAATTCTCAAACTACAAACGTTCAAAATGAATTACATACCTTCCCAGAATGTCATTCTATCCCTGCAGCCTTTTATCGAAGTTCCGTCACTCCGAGCAAGCTGATTCTGCAGCGAAACGGGCCCTTTCTGGCCCTCTCGAAAGGGATCTCAACCTTGTTCCCTCAGACGCCTTTCCAGCTCTTCGTCTGAGGTTACACGCTTTTTGGCAGACCTTGTGGGACAGACAGGACGGTAATAAGTTACTAGCTATTAAGGGCACCGTCGAGGAATGGCACTCGGCGTGTCGCCGCAGTCACCGTGAAGAGGTTGTGTTGGCCCGTTTGCGCATTGGTCACACCCGACTTACTCACTGTTTCCTTTTGCGGGGGGTTGACCCTCCTGAATGTTATTGGAGTCGACGGCCACTTACGGTCCGGCACTTCCTTATTGATTGTCGCCATCTTGATGGTGTTCGTCATCGTTTCCATCTTCCGCATGACATTGCGCGTCAGTTGGGCGATAAGTCTGTACTCCTGTCCGGTGTTTTTCAATTTTTGCAGGAGGTGCTGATGTATGACAAGATTTAGATTTGGGGTTTGAATAACATCTCTGTAATGTGTGGTGCAGTGGCAACCCGGACCACTGCACTGTGACTGAGGTTGGCGCTAATGACCACGTTGTCGACGCACCATTAAGCCTCAACCCCCCCCCCCCGCCCCCCGAAAAGCTTCGAAAACACACGCGACCTAGCTAGCGTGAAATACGGCGAAACGACGCTGCGTATCCTTCCTGCCCACTCCCCCACAAACGGACGCAAACGACTCGTCAGTCTACCAACCACTCTACCCTCAGTAAACTAAAATGGAATGACCTTCAGTCATTTCCAGATATTTTCACAAAACACAAACACGTTTTAATTAAATACGAGTTAGCTTGACGTCCCAACCGGGATATAAATCAGTTATTTAGTAAGAAACTATTGGTTATCGATTTTTAAACCACGCCTGCGATGATTTGGCCGCTCGACATGCAAATCGTCTCGGGGGGTTTGCATGTCTCGCAGCCAAATCATCGCAGCCGTGGTTTAAAAATAGATAACCAATAGTTTTTAACCAATAACTATTACGTATAACGAATTGCATAATTGTCAATGTCAGGGCCACAGAATTGTACATTTGAGTATAACATGTTTCATTAGTGTAAAAGAGTAGTGTACAAAGAAATTCAACAAGAGGGCAACGTGCCAAATTTGCTGGGTAAAAGGCTTAACCTTGGTGGCCTTTTCCATGTTGAAAGATATCACCATTTTCAAAGGCCGACTGGAGACTTCCCTTGTACCAAGTTTGGTGCTTTGTGAATATCGCAACTTTCGTAGGACTTTATCACGAAACATCATGGCTGCTTTCATCTACACTTTCGGTGGGCGAATGTTGATATAAACACTATATTACATTAATATCATTGCGAAGAAACATTAGAAGAAGAGGCTTCTCCTGGGTGGCTATTACACCTTTCTTAGGACGTTTCAGGTTTTATTTGCAAAAAAAAAAAAGGAAATTGACGAATTTCTTGACGAAGTTCTTTTCAACTGTAAGGTTATCTCAGCATGGAGAAAGACAATCTTAATGCGAAAAATACAGATTTTGGAATTTGTTTAAATCTGCATTTTTTTCCTATCTACCTTCATCTACACTTCATTCTACACCTTCATCTCGACAGCTTGGCCATTAGCGCCAACCTCAGTCACAGCGCAGTGGTCCGGGTTGCCACTGCACCACACATTACAGAGATGTTATTCAAACCCCTAATCTAAATCTTGTCATACATCTGTACCTCCTGCAAAAATAGAAAAACACCGGACAAGAGGACAGACTTATCACCCAATCTAGGCCAAAGTTTGTTTTAATAAAACGGAAAGTAACTTAATTTGGAACATGAACCATTTTTTACTAACGTTGTTTCGTTGCTCGATGAAACAGTGCCCCCTGCCCGGTGAAATGAAGCCAATGCACCTGACCTACCTACCCTCTAACCACTTCAAAAAGTTTAGTACGGCAATCAAAGGATATAGTGAAAAGAAAAGTGACCTAATTTCGCTCACCATTATTTTATCATATCTTTTAAAGAAAGTTTACTTTTGTAAAAAAAAAATGTTGTTTTCCTACTTGATTGGACACTGTGGTCACAATCTGCATTTTGTTACCAACTCTTATTACGATAAAAGACGCCTATCTGGTAGTGAGGTGTTGTCGTTTTTATGTTAAGGGAGCCAAACCTTCCCCATTAAACAAAAATGTATTCTGACAATTAAGTATTGAAACGAAAAGCGTATAAAAGTTAGGCATGTGTATAATCTACTGTTTTTTTTTTTTGGGGGGTGACAATGCAAACAAGATTACAACAATAATGTTTCACTTACAAGCCACTTCCAGGGCCCCGAGCTTCAAAATGTGACCCCCCTTTTAGAAATAGGCACTTCCCCATACAATTCTTTACCTGTGTGCCAAAATTCAGATTTGCCAACTTTCCCTAGTTAGCTATTCAAATGTCTTTATACCCTCTGAGAGTTAACCGTGGCATTGGTTAGTTAACTAGTTAGTTGGCCAGTAACACAAAATCAACGATATTGAAGGCACCTTTTCTCCACAAAAGACACGTTCCTACACTTTAACGTTGAAGGTTTCTTTGTGACTGAACCCTGCGCATCCGATTCCAACGAGTAACAAACATTTCAACCGGCGGCAGAATTTTTTATCTGCAAAACTCTTGTTCCAGTAAAGGACACAATCTGCCAGTGAGCCACATTTTCAAAGGGTTCAAGGGGTTTTAGCGAGCGGTCATCTGCCCGACGAAGCCCTAAGGCCCTATGTCTGCAGCACCCAGAATGGATTCTCGGGAGGTCACCCGCCCAAGTACCAATCGGGGACCAATGCTACCACATTTTTCAATTTTCAAAAACAATGTATCTGACAACAATTCAGCATGCAACAATTCATAATCGTATCTACTTCCCAACGACGCACTAGCGTGTCTCTAGATCTGTTTGCTTTTTTTTGCTTCTTTGTCTTACATGTTGGCTGGCGCTTTGAAATTGATACGTTTTGTTGGCAGCTGCTGATGCAGACGTTTTGGTTTAGTTTATTTGTTTGTGTTTTTTTTTTCCGCCTCTTTGTCATGCATTAGAGTTAGCGTTTAACATCGTTACATCTTGATATTGTTAGCAGCTGCTGATCGATGAATTGGTAATTTTGTATTGTTAGGTGGAGTTGGTGTCCCATCTGGGTTTGAGTTCTGGAAAAACTGAACCAAACAGCTGCATGTCCTTTCGCTGTTTTTCTCGTGAGGTGACGAACTCTAATAAGCATGAAATGCTAATACACTTTCGTATGTCTTAGGAGTAATAATGTTTGACTCACATTCCACTGTTTGACATTAGGTCTTCCGGAAGAGAAGCAGAGGTTCTCGCTTCCTGCTTCAGTCCTATTGATTCAACATTGCCAGTATCTATTTTTCACAGCAGTACCAACAGGTGTTAACTTCCCGGATGCGAAAACAGACGTGGAACTCCGAGGCAAGATACACAATTTCTACCTCAATCGGCCTTTGCATGGAGACAGGAAACTTAGCTTTGTCGCGTGATTGGCCTATTCGCAGTGCTGGTGATATTTTTTTTTTACATGTAGGCTGTTTATCAAGTGAAAACCTTTGCAACGTTATTTATAACGTAGATTATCTGCAAAAGTAGTTATGATTACTTGTTCGTCCGCCGGCTGCATGGAGTCGCATTCAAAACGAAAGATGGAAGATGGGCTAGTATTATTACGGACCGTCCTCCATCTAATCTTACGGGTCCTTTTTCATACCACTCCTGCTATTTCTAAGTCAAAGCATGTCTCGTTCGCTAGCATAGCATTTAGAGGATCTTTGAAGTGAGGAACGCTTTTTGTTTCTCAAGCCAAGGCCAACAGAGGTAGAAATCGTTCATCTTGCCTCTGAGTTCCACATCTATATTCTTACACGTGCCGCATAGTTAACACCAGCTAGCACTGCTTTGCAAATATTATTTTGGCGATATGAAATCAACTGACCTAGAGCTGCAGGAAACGAAATCTGCATCTTCCCTCCCAGACGATCACGTGACAAACCGTGGATGCAAAGTGACAGGTAGAACATGGATACTACCACTTCCTACAGACGTCCTCCTAAAGACAACTGATAATATTAATTTTAAACTATCAATCACCCAACCAGTTTCCGGTAGTGGCAATACCTACCTTCTACGTCCTATTGAAAAACAAGAAACACTGTCACAAAAGTAATTTGTCTGGCATTAAATTCGCTTTAGTATTTTAAGCACAATAAATAGCAAACAGTAAAACAATATACGGGTCACATTTCGACCAGACACTTGGCCAAAAAATATTTAAACTAATAGTTGAGCCACTAGATAGCTAACATTTTAAAGGATTTAAAGTTTAAATTATCCTAAATTTTCAATCATATGCCGTTTTAAACGCTATAGTGCAAACTTAATTATACTTAAAACTTTTTTAAACTCAATGCAAGTTTTAAGACAATAAGTTCGAACTTTGTTGCTGATGAACAATTTATTAAATAGGTTTCTCCTTTGAGGCATTGGTAACCTTTTTAACCTTTGCTTTGTTTTTTTTATAAATCATTAAACCTTTTTATCTTATATAAACCATTTAACTTGAAACGTTTAAAACGTTTTACGTTTAAGAAACAGAACATTTTTAACACAACACTTTTAACTAGTAACGTTTTAAAACTGGTAACTTTTTTAAACCAACGTTTTAACCATTAACGTTTTGACCATAGAATTCCACTGGTTTATCACAGACTGTTTATTTCAAGTTTATTTCAAGCTTTTTGGTTGCCCTCTCCACAAATAATGCCTGAAGGACGAAACTACTCGCGTAGAAGAAGGGGTTCCACACCAAGGGTATACCCAGGCTGGTAAATTGAAATTTCACTTATCTGTATCCTGCACTGCCGAAAATTTTAGGTCTAACGGAGTCCTTACTGCAGATGGAGACCTCAAAACTGTGTCCTTTTGAAGTTCAGCATACAAGAAAACAGCATACGAGTAAGTACTTGTTTTGTCAGTTTCTTCTCGGCAAGTATTTTAAATTCCATACTCTGTTAAAATTTAAACTATTGAAAATTTCTTTCTGTCCAGACTGCTTCCCATCCATTGCACGGGCGTGCGAACAGTTTGGTATGGGGGGGGGGGGGGAGATTGAGGCTTAATGGCGCGTCGACAATTTGGACAGGAAAGTAAAATAATTAACTTCGTTTAAGTTAAATTAAATCAATATTTTAAATCCCATCCTTATCGCCAAGTGAGACGTATCGAGTACGGTAAGGAATGGGTATAGAGTGAGAATAACAGTGGTTAATGTGCAGCATCATATGGATGCTGTTTGGTTTTGTACAGTGAGACTGCATTTTGTGTTCCAGTACGATCATAAAACAGTGCACACAAATTGTTTTTATTTTATAAAAAAAAAAAAAACACTTTTTGTGGCACCGATAAATAACCTGTGAGCCAAAATAAAATTTTCTTTTCATTCATTTAAGAAGCCTAACTTATTTCTGACATGGAAATGGTAAGGTTTCTACCGGATGGGTTTTTCGTAATGATTTTTTTTCTTGATGTGTTCTGATATTTCAGTGTTTCTCTTGTTTAGCAGCGTTGCAGCACTTCCAAAATAAAGAATATTTGTCGTCTGTTTTCTTACGAGATCTTGAAATATTACAATATAACTGATTTTCACGAGGATGTACAGACTTAGGCTACTTGTTTGGACAATCGTTCATGACTTTAATGCTTAGTACTTTTTTTTTTGGAGGGGGGGGAGGAGAAATATATAAAACAACTTATACTGTATGACATTTGTTTTGTTTTTTTCAGGGAAGGGGGGGGGCGAATTCATAAAACTGGTTTTGGCCAATGACTATGCTATCTAGTTATTTCATCCATATCAGTCGTGTCGTATGGCAACGTCGCCGTCAGATAAATGAAATATTCAAAACGTCAAGACTAAACGGTTTGAAGGCCTCCCATGTCATAAAACTGTGCTTAATATTTTTATTGCTGATTCAGTTCACTAGTGTTTTAATTACAATTTAAAATTGAAACCGATAGAAGAAGCGTATTGGGCTCGTCTTTACTTGAGAGGTGTGCGCCGCCATGCCATCCCATCGCAGCTGATCAAAAACTACAAATGCAAGCGACCACTGGTTTTACGGTTGCATACGCGTCGTGGAACCGGGGCCAAGAAATCATTTGGGTGTTGGGATTGTATTCTTAGGAGGGGTAATTATTCACACGTGTTACACAATTAGTAGCCATACCGATCGCTGTATTCGCAAGAGAAAACAAATCGACTCTCACTATAATTGGTTTATTACGAAGATGTATTAGAGGAAGAAGCTGCTCCTGGGTGGACATCATACCATGCATAGGATTTTGTAGAATTTGCGGTTTATATAAATCTGTATTTTTGTCCTATCAGCCTTCATGTATATCTTCATTCTATACCTTCACAATAACAAAGTTTGTTTTAAACAATCGGAAATTAACTGTAAATATTAGTATGAACCGTTTCCTACTGAAGGTTGTTTTGTTGCTCGACGAAACAGCGTACCCTGCCTGGTGAAACGAAGCCAGTGCAACTGTCCTACCTAACCTCTAACAACTTCAACAAATTTAGTGCAGCAATTATGGTATGTAGCGAGAAGCAACGTCACATAATTTGGCCTACGATCGTTGCAAGTAGACTCTTTAGCAAAAGCCTACTTCTTAAAAAGAATTACTTTGTTATCGTGCTTCACTGGACCCTGTGTTCACGATCTGCATTTTGTTACCATATCTTCTTACAGTAAAAGACACCTGACCCTTAGTGAGCCAATTCAGTTTAATTTATTGAAGATCGGTAGCATACTTCCCTATGAAAAATCGAAAAAAAATTAAAACATATCAAAACATATCAAAACAAATCAAAACAGATCAAAACAAATCATAAGAAATCAAAACAATTCATTACAGGTTAACGAAACAATTACAATCGACAGTACGCCGCTACCGTCTGAAGCATACTAGGTCGGCCTTCCGTATGGGGGTTACATCGCTAACATGGATCTGACAATTAAGTACTGAAACGATATGCATATAACGTTTAAGCGTGTTATAATCTTCTAAAGGAAAATTAGAAAGACAACGATCAGCGATCATACTGCGATTTATGTCAATTTATAATCTACTGTTGGGTGACAATACAAACAACGGTCATAACAAAAACTTGGCACTTACGTACCACTTCAGGGTCACTGGCTTCTAGCTGTCACCCCATTTCAGAAAATGGCACTACCCCATACTACTCTTAACCTGTGTGCCAATATTCAGGTTGCCAACTTTCCCTAGCAAACTGTACAGGGGTCCGCATACCCTTTCAGAATAATTAACACTGGGCACGTGGTCTTTGCTAGTTAGTTAACCAGTAACAAAAAAGCATAGAGATTGAGGGGACCTTTCTCCATAATGACACGTTCCACATTTTAACATTAAGGTTTTCATTGTTACTCGATTCTATATGCACTGTATTACAACGATTTGCAATATTTCTGCAGAGTGTGGAATTTTTCCCAGTAGGTTTATTGCAGTAAGACGAGTTTGCCAGTAAGCCACCTTTCAATGTGCCATTCGGAAATAGCCATTACCTGTAATTTTAGCATTCTGTACCTCGATGCTATTTCTCCTTAGAGGTTTTTTAGTTGTTTAGAGCCGGCCAGCTGCATAACCCAAGTGCACATGCGTGTGCACTCCTCCTATAAATACGCTGAAGCGCGAACGGTTCTCATTTTTTTTTTTTTTGCGAGTCAATAAATGGTCACGCTTTCGTCTTTCATGGACATTATGATTCCCTTTCTTCACCGAACGTTCGTCATGTTTAAAAAAACAAAATCAAACCATTCGTTTGAAGACATCGTATCCTTTTCGTCGACCGAAGCAAGACTTCAGGAACAAAGGCAAGGCTCAAAGGAAAACCACTTCTCCTCCCGCCAGCACATTCGACAACGCTATTCGAAGTATTCTTTCACGTTCAAAGCATTCGCATTCCCATTTGAAGCACTCATTTCTGGCCAGCCCATCAACTGCTCACCCTCACGTAGTCGACCCGTTATTTCCTTCCCAGACATTTGACCTCTTTTTCGTCCATTGCACCGTAATCTTCCCAAGAGTTCATCTTCACCGACATCCGTTTATGGCTCTGCTTCCACTTCAAGCATCGCCTCTTCATCCCTCGCCCGCTCAACATTTACCATGACCATTCATCCGCACTCGTGCATTCGTCCGACGATTCGTCGACTCACAACCACACAGCGGCTCACACCACCTGCACGTCTCCTGTCCTATTCGACCAGGCATTCTTCATGACTCCTGACATTGAAATTTAGACAGCTTTACGTCCCGCTACCTCTCGCCTACACTTGGTCCTTTCTGCGACAGTACCAAGTTACAAAGGCACTCAGAAAGAATCTCCTGCCCAACAGGCCATCCGTCGCCTGTTCACCCTTCAGTAGTCAATTGTTTCTGCACTCCCCATCACTCGTCATGGCACAAGCATTCGCATTTGCATTCCTGGCAGACGACCTCCGTTCAGCATATGCAACCTACGTTAAGCTGAAACGCACAGTCAAGTCACATATTGTCAAGTCGCATATACATTCTTGAGCCAACATTCCACTCGACATCTCATTCCGATTTTCCCGCATCTCGTGGAGAACTTACACACCACTGCCTGTAGCACCGGCAGATCAACTTCTCTCCAAGATTCAAAAAGCCACAAACTCATGAATCAAGCCATAGCGACCTTCACTGCAAGCAAAGTGTACCCTGGCATTTTCCTGCACATTCGCCTCGGCATTCACCTCCGCATTCGTCTCCACATTCCTTGGCAAGCAGCCTGACGCTATGGAATGGGTCACGTCTATCACATAACGCAACTCTTCTCGCAAGTGCCACCATTCCCCACCCATTCGTCAAGCAGGTGATCAGGCAACAGGCAACAAGAAATACACCTGGTCATCGAACCCATGTTCCACTCTTCAAAGCACGGCAAGTGACGGACCCTCTACATTCCACCAACAACACACCGTCCTGTTCTGCTAATCCCAGGTTTTCCTGTGTTGACCCTCCACCGGCACAGGAGTCCCGTTCACTCATCGATCGGCTATTGGTGAAAAGTGTAATGAGCATACGTCAGCCTGGCATTCACCTCCACCATCCACAGCAAGCAAGTCCAATACCGTAGAATGGTCCACGGTCACAACATCAGGCATTCTGCTTCCAAAAGCGTCACCATTCCCCATCACATTCTCCTGGCAGAAGACGTCGCCATCTGTCATTGACGAATTCTCCTGAACATCCAACCAGCATTCAATCGTCCATCGACCCTACATCAACGATTACACAACCAATCTTTCACAATCATCATCGCCCTCCTGCATTCCAAGCCACCTGTCTTGGTACAAGCAGTTTAACCTTCTGATGAAACAAGTCCGAACTTCAGGCAAGGTCACACCTCTCCTTCTGAACACGACGAATTCTCTTTGTCGCTGTTTTCCAGACAGACCTTCACCTGGAGTCCCTTCGTGACTGACTATCTGGTCTCAGCATTCTCAAGGTTTCCCATCACCTCGACAACGATCTTAGCTTGACACAGCCACATCCCAGCACAATCACTGGTGACTTTCACTTCTTTGGATATTTCACAAGTCACGCCAGTACACCCACAATCCCCATTCACGAACCAAACTTTTCAACATTTTTCAAGCAAGGAGCCATGTTCTTCCAACACCGAACCACCTTTACTTTTATCCCAGCATTCTCACATGCTGGACCACGCAACCTCCTCATATTCTTCCTGCCTCTTGTGCAACCCTTTCACGATTTCACAAAAAGCACAAGCCGACATTCTCCAACATTCGCCTCTACCTCGCTTCTTCGTCTCATCGAGAAGCAACAAGGTGTTGGCCGCGGTATTAGTCACATACTTCTGACATTGCCACTTTCAGGTTCACAACCCCTCAACACACAACGAGAACCACCTTTCCAAGTTCAGCATTCGTCAGTGGAAAACAACTGGCATTCGCACTAACCACTCCATCTTGATCCAAACACCAAGCTTTCCATCTCTTCCCACAATTCCTCATGCCACCTCTTGGCGGGATTTCATCCCTGTGTGCGTCAGCATCGCTGAAACCAGCTCTCCATTTTGTTCGATCACTGTTTTCAGGCGACCAAAGTCTCCGGATCAAACAAGTTTCAGCCTTTTCTGACGCATTGTTATTTATTCTCAGATGGCTGAAAACTGCCGAACTACCGTAGCTGAAAAGACATAACGTGTCTAGTGGTGCCATGATCATATATATATATTATCTGGATGTTATCGTTAATCTGGCGGGCGATGATTAGGCCAAATTTTAACGATATTCACGTCGTTTTTTCAACAAGAAAACGGTAAGCTGTATCATCAATAGTGACTTTCATGTTGCCAGGCGACCAAAGTGTCCCGTCAAACAAGTTTCAGCCTTTTCTGTCGCATCGTTATTTATCCTCAGATGGCTGAAAACAGCCAAACTACTTTAGTTGTAAAGACACAAGTGTATTGGGGTCGCCATGCTCATATATATATTTTATCTGGATGATATCGTTAATCTTGGCGGACGACACAGTAGCGTGTGTCTTGATGAAGGACAGACAAACAAATGGGAAACCAATTTCCTTTAATTGTCGCATTAAACCAAAAAATTCAATTCAATTCTTTAATCCAGAGCCATAACTACATTCGTACGCTCTTGACCAAAATAAAACGATAAGAACAAAGTAACCAAACCAAAAAACACAATGTAGCCAACAATTCTATTGTTTTCATCTTCTTAACATTGTGACATTGTTCAATTCAATTCAATTCAATTCAATTCAATTCAACATTGTGACCGGCGTTTGCCTATTTGCATTACTGTCTAATAATAATGTTTAAACAATGTAACAAAATAAAACTGGTCATTTAAAGCCCTGTAACGACGGAACTGTAAAATTAATTTAGATCATTTATAGGAAAGCAGAATTTGCTCAGCCACATAGGATTGTGGAAAGCGTTGCATTACAATTACCCACATCGCCCACAGAAGACAGATGTATGCTGTCATTTTGATACCGAATACAATTTTTAAAGATGGTATTACAGGATTTAAAATTGAAACTGGAAATCCACGTACTACACAATGGGAGCAAGACTCAGTCATCTGACGACCAACAGTCAGGAAATCGAATTTAGTTCACACAGACTTCTGCACAGCCTGTTTGTGAGCTCGGCGTAAGATGGCATGGTAAGCACTTGATTCTATGTGAATTCATATTCGATTCCATCTCAATAACGAAGCGATACGGAGGAAAATACTAAATATGTGGTCGTGGGGTGGCCGCACACCAAATTAGACAAATGTGTCGCGACGAAACGTTGCGAGACAAAACGTCGCATCTGGTGGAGAGACTCCCACACGACGAAACTAAAAGGAGCTTCGTTTTTGTTGTCGTGAGACGCCTAAATGCGCCTGAATATACGTCTCACGACAGTGTCTCATCCGGTGTGTGGCGCTCAACTCATTGCTATGGTTTTGGAAACGTCTGTAGCGGGTTGAGAGTAGACAGGTTACGACAAAATGTTTTGTCGTGTGCGACTAACGTCTAATTTGATGTGCGGCCCACCCTTACAGCGACGAACTCGAACTCCTCCTCTATACGAAGACGGTTCTATAACTCTCACGAAAATCGTATTATGCAAATCGGCTGCCCGTCCTTCCTATTAGCGATGCCATGGTTACTGTTGCCAGAGCAACCAACCCCCGAAAGCAGGCGAGCTGGTCGGCACGTGCCGTCGTCGTCTCTGACGTCACGTCGCTTCCGATTCGGCCCACGGCCTGATTTGCATACGATTATGAGTGTGGGAAACGCCCGGGGAACACGAGGCGGTATGGCCAAGAACAACGCGAGCGCGGTTGGGCTTATCATTAGAGAGAGGGCTTATGAAGTAGTCTTATGTTAATTTAAAAACCACATTCAAAAACACGTCGCAAATAACCATATAACTCAGCGTGTTACTGGAAAGGTTGGTTAAACGCTAAACTCGAATTAACTCAGTGCCGTGATGCCTTAGGGCGTGGAAGGGGCAAAGCGTAACCCCAGACGGTTTTTAACAGCCCGTCAGTAAAACTGTGAATTACGACGCACGCTAGTGTGTCGCCCATCAAGATTCAACAACAACAGCCATGTCAATTGTCTTATCCACTTAGTGTCTGCAGGAGCCTGGCAACCACTAGCCGGTACTTCACTATGTCTTGTCGCTGGCACTTCCCATGTTGGGCTGTTAACTAGAAGGGGGTCGAGTTTGAAGGAGGAATGTCAGCCATGTAACGTGGCGAAATTGTGCAGTTGGGCAACTAAACATGCTCTCGGATGCTAGGATGAGAGCACTCTGTCAATCGTAGAATTTGGTCCGGCATTCATGTCATCGTGGCTGAGCAGTGAGAGAGCTCAGCCTGGTTGCTGGAGGTCTGCATATCTGGTCGAACCCCTGGAAAGAGAACCTTGGCAAAGTCCCCTGCCAGGGTTACCGGCCAGGGTAGCGTAAGAGGCTACCACGCTCCTTCAACAGCTGTACGGGAACTATTCTGGCCAATTCTGGACAATCGTTTGGCCCCTACGCTGATCGGAGGTTTCCCGGTTCAAATCCCCGAATTGGCTCCACTCTTTACCAGATATTTCTTCTCAAAAAGTCTGGTAATGTTCAAGATTGATCCATTTCAGCCATACGAGCCTTAAATTGTTTCGGCTGACTTAAGACTCAAAGAAATTGATTTAAAAAAATAGGTTGGTTTGGAGATGACGACGCTAACCACTGATCTGTGCTTGCTCGCTATGCTAGGGGTCCCCGATGGACCTCTCACATATATTGGGCCGCACGCGTGTAACTTTTTTTACACGGACCTTTTCGGGTGCCAAGAAAATGATAATTTTTAATTGTTCTTATTTTTCCAAATTACGTGCCATCTCGCGCAGCCGCGCCATCAAAAACCCACAACCAAAAATGTTTCCAGCCAACCAAAAAATGTTTCCAGGCCGGCGAAAAACGTGATCCGGCTGACGCCTGAGATCTGTACAGATGCTTCGGATTCATATCTTCCGTGTACAAAAAAAAAACTATTTGAGGGCCGATCGTTTGGACTTTGTGTTTCGACTGTTGTGTGAGCCATAGCTATAGGCAACGCGACAGTTAATAGGTAAAAAACGTGGCATATTTTCCACAAAATAGGGAAATAAGTGACCATGTGGATTATTTATTCAAGCCACAGAAAAGGAAAGCGTGTACACGCACCTCAGTACGCAAAAAAAATGAATAGTTTTAAAAACATTTAGCCAAACATCAATTAAAAACTACCTCCGCTAAAAACAACAAAGGTCTGTTTTGAACTTGTTTTTCACATGTCTGCATTAGTAGTTAAAGGTACACTCCGCCCGGTTGGATTTCCTGTACGGCTGAGTTTTGCAACATTACTTCAGATGCGTTTAAATGTTGCAAAGGTACTCATTTTCCTATTTTTCCCTTCGTCAGAAAGGGTTTTGCTACATTCTCTCTAATCTACGTAAATGTTGCAAAAGCTATTTCGCGCAGGATGCTCGAATATAGCGAGAAGGTATGTCCTTTTAAGTTTCATTGTGTTTTTTTTTTTAATCCGCCGTTGGCTGTTTTTAATCGATGCGTTTCGCTCTAATTGGTTGTTAAATGAGCCGACATCTTCCCATACCTGTTGGAAAAACTGGCTCAAGTCCGACGAGTAGGGTAAAACACGCACAGCTACAGTTAAACTGTGGTATTGTTTGCAAAATTTATCCTAGCACAGACTGTGGCGATTATTGGTTCGTACAACTGCTCCTCAACATCAACGCCCCAGCTAAAAAAAAAAAAAAAAACAAGTTGGCAACATAACGTGGGTCAAGCTACAGGTTGGGGCAATTCCAAATTTAAAACCTAGCCGATGAAATAAGGCGCAGAGTCGCGGTTCAGTTCTAATGATGTTTTAATTATTAATTAGAGCGGTGTTCAGTTCCAGCTCGCCTGATTTATGGGGGAAGACTCTAACCTTAGCTTAGGGCCCTAAATGAAACGCCACAAATGTTAGGCTTACTCGGGGTCAGTCAAAATGATGGCACATTTTTTGGTTAGAAAAGCTACTCTTGCTATTTCGGGGTTGCAGTGAAACACTGACATCAGAGTTGGCCTGGGTTGAATTTAGGTTGGGGGAATTGAGACAAGAAGGGAAATATTTTCAATTATGATAGCCGAAATTACCTCTGGATGTGGGTTCATGGGAGGTTCGTGGCGGAATGAATTCTAGGTTAACACCTAATTGTTGGGAGCACAGGCAGAAGACCAAGCGAGCTCCAGCCATTACAATTGATGTCAAACATTAAGTACAGGCAATGTATACACTATATATTGTTACAACAATTGATTACATAGCATCATCCCAACTAACAATGAATATTAATTTCATATATGACGTCATGTAACAATATGACGTCATGTGGACCTTGGGCTTGGTAGATTTCACAAATGACGTCATCAGAGCAACTTCGCTGGAGTAGCATAATTTCAACGTTTGAGAATTACAGGCCGGCTGCTACCAAATTAGCATTGCAGCATCTATAGGCCTATCAAGTTCTCTCTCGCAGGAAGCAAAGGAACGCACAAAGAAAAACTTTTAAACGCTACAAACAAGCCACGTGACTCCTTAATTATTGTGTAAAAATTTGGTATGTCTCGTGCACCTGGAAACAAGCTGTAAAGATTAACGATATTAATGTCACTAGATGGCGCCAGGAGATTTTCTTTATATTTTTGAGTGGCGCCATCTAGTGACATCAGTATCGTTAATCTTTATAGCTTGTTTCCAGGTGCACGAGGGCGTACCAAATTTTTACTCAATAATTTAAGGATTCGCGTTGGTTGTTTGTTGCGTTTAAAAGTTTTGCTTTGTACATTTCTTTGCTTCCTGCGAGAGAGAACTCGATAGGCCTAGATGCTGTAATGCTAATTTCGTGGCAACCGGCCTTCAAACTTGCAATGAGGTAAACGTTTGAACTAATTTTCCAATAGCTGTTCGATTTTATAAATTGATATTTGCATCGTTCTTAAGATACACAACGCTTTCACATGTGTGTCAACAAAATGTAAGATGACGAAATGTAGGATGTGTATATCTCACGAATCTCATTCATGCGAGATCATAGGCGAGAACGGTGGGCACCATGCCGGTCATGTTCCTTCTGTTGTTAAAATTGTTGTTTTAGTCTGAAATTGCTGTTGTTCTCTTTATAGGGCGTTACAATAATTTCGTTAATAAAATACATAAATAAATAGATTGTAGGAATGGCCTCTCGCGAATCTTATTCAGACGAGAACCGGAAGTTAGCTGGCGCCATGTTGACGTTACCGGCGTCTTCTCTTTCCTCCATGGCGTCGGCCAAGTGGACGTACTTTTAAAAATACACGTGAGACTGAAGAGGAAACGTATTTGCAAAATTATATGTTAAATTAAAGCGCTTATATTATTTTGACTAACATTGTGGACATACTGTCACTGCGAACAAAATGCGCAAATGCCAAGAAGCCACCCTAACTGCATGGCGGAGTGAATCATCGGTCGGCTGGTGCTTTCGCCGAAGGGCGGGCAGGCCTTCGTTTAATTATAACGTGACACCTGGTGGGACGCGCACGCCACTAACCCAGGGAATTTGCACGTGCGCTCTGCCACGTTTTTATCAGCAGCCAACTCAATCCATTTACTGATCGCTATCTATAGCACAGCAAATTTAAATGTATCATATATCAACGCAGGCCTTACTTGCCAATGCAAAAAAAAAAAAAAAAATGCAAAGGCACCAAGAGTCAGGGGTGGCCATTTAAAAAAAAAAAGAAAAAGTTGACAATGACAAAGCAAGAAAAAATAAATATGGCGTAGACATAGTCTACAACGGTAGCGCACTCGTTCGACGAGATTTATCATGTTTCTTAGTGCCATGCCCGCAATTCCAGTCTTAAGAATTACTCCGTAAAAACTGGCTATAAATTGTTCCGCAACAGTGTTTTTACTTTTAGTTTGTTTTATTCATTCGGTTATGTGCGCTGTTTTTCACTTTTTTTTTTGCAGGGTGGCTTCTTCGCATAACGTTCCCTGCAATTTTGTTTGCAGGACGTGACAGTGTGTCCAATAATGTTAGTTAAATATAAGCGCAGTAACACGTAGTTTCGCAAATTCGTTTCCTCTTCAGTCCCACACGTATTTTTAAAACTGACATCTACAAGGCAGGATAGACAGTAAGTAGCCAAGCACATGCGAGCCGTGAGAAGTCTGGGGAAAACGAGTACTGAGCAATTCTGGTCCGGAGTCCTAGACTCCAAACCTACTGTTTGCTGGCTCGTATCTCAAGACTGACCTATATGGGACGGCTTAAAAAATACAATTCATTCTGGTTGAAGGAGGTCATAAATAAGGAAACTGAAGCTAAAGGAATACAGCAGGAAAGTCGTGTTTTAAGTGGTGTACCACAGGTATCGATTTTAGGTCCCTTATTGTTTTTTACTCTACATCACTGCCAAACTGCACTACAACAGGCGCATGCTTTTTTTTTTAAATATGTTGATGATGTAGAACAGCATATATTTACTTCTTGCCTCACTGAATTCAATGTCATACGTAAACCTTACACATCTAAGTGTTGGAATTTTATTACGTAACTTGATTTTCTAATCAGAAAGAAAGTTCGCCTGAACAAACTTTGACGTTCCAAAATAAACTTGATCCCGAATTATGATTTTTTAAAAAACCAGTTAAACCGACGACATGGTTTGCATCAGTACGAAGCAACAGGAACAAGACATTAGATCTCAAACGGAGTAGGAAATAAAAGGAATTTAACGACTAACAATGGTATTACTGTTTTGACTTTGTTCTCGGGCCAGCAATTGTTGACATGTGTTATCAACTTTGAACTTTCAATTAATGCGTATTAAAATTCGTAACTAACAAACACGGCTTGAAACTATTCATTTAAACTGTCCGCGGCAGTTCGCCCCAGGACGACACAGATGATCAATTGTATGTTTTTGGTAGCAGAGTACCTTGTTGATATCCAAGATGGTTACAAAAACAATGGCGGCCGTCGACTAAAGCCGTCCCTTCTAGGAAGACGTAGCCGCTCATAAATACCTGCACGACTCAAGACAGGCCGCGGACACTTTACTTACGTATTGAGATACTCTGGAAATCAACTAAACTAAATGAAGCTTGGATCGACGCCATTAGAGTGAGCGAAGCGAATGATATGGCTACTATTCTAGTTTAGTGTGATCCAATATGCCGAAGCACGGTTGCCTTTAAGGTGAAGAAATCAAGCGCAATTCTGCTTAAATGGTGCAGCAGCCATTTCGCATTTTTATAGCTATAAAGCAAAGTGCTTTTAAGTTTAAGATTCCGACTGTTTAAGGATAACTTGTTGCTGAAAGCTTATTTCTGTATCAGTTAATTTAGATTAATGATAATCGATAGTTGGAATTTATCACCATATACTAGATTACTGAAAAAAAGTTAAGGTTAAGTATTGATGTTAATTACTTATATTAATTAAGTTAAGAATTAAACATTGTTGTTGCTTTTTATAGTCCAAGTTAAGGATGGATTTAAAGAATCATTTGCTTACTACGCTAAATAAGGTAAAGCTATCATTTGTTTTATTCAAATATGTTTGTTATATTTAAGATTTATAATGGCAAGTAAAAACTTCGAAAGAGTGCGACTCAACAGTTGGCAACTGGTCACTCTTATTGAACGGTTAAAATTGTTATCACATTCTAACATGTCATCACATTCCAACACGGAACTCCCCAGTTGTGTTGTCTATGAGGCTTAACCCATTTGTTATGTTTTTTAAAAGTTTTTAAGAAGCATCATCGTTGTGAACAAGGAGCAAAAATTACAGCCCTGAAAATTAAATACATGTACATTACAAAGTTGTGAGTTTTGCCTTGTCAGGAGGCACCTTTTGCTACCCTTTCTCGCCCACTCACAAATTATACCACGCGCAATGGCTGTTTGTTGTGACGTGCACATCACGTGATTGGGCTAGTCCAATCAGATGGCCAAACAGCCGTTGTTCTCGTTCGTCATTGGCTAACTCATGGTGACGTCACAGCAAACAGCCATTGCGCATGGTATAAGTTGCTGTTGGAAAATTGTTATGTTTAGCAAAATAACGCTCTCTAAGGCTCCACATTTCAACTGCGGTGCTCCAGTTTACCCCTAGTTGACGTCAATTCAGTGACCCTTGAGTGAACGCACTTGGGTGGAGAAAGCAGTGCAGTCGGAGAATACCGATATCATCCCGAATACGAATGAAGACGATCCGTTTACCAATTTCGTTGCTGAGATTGACAGAAAATATGTGGTAAGCCAGAGGTCGGCTATACCGAGCACCCCCTCCCATCCCTGCCACATCCCATGGTCAATATTGTTTTAGGCACACTGTGGTACAATGACGGTGGAAAAATTTGTTAACACTAAAAAAATTATTTGTGTAAATGAATTTTATCCATTATTTAGCGATTTTGTGTCGAAATTTTAATCTTTTATATAATCTGCAACCTTAGGTCTCCTTCGTGTTATTAATTTATTGTGTACGCGGTTTATCTTGAGTCCTGCAGATATTTTATGAGCGGCTACGTTTTCCTGGAGGGGGCGGCATTAATCGACGGCCACCATTGTTTTTGTAACCATCTTGGATATCAACAAGGCACTCTGCTACCAAAAACATACAATCGATTATCTGTGTCGTTCAGGGGCGAACTCAAGATAGGCCGCGGACACTGTAATTGGATGTATTTAGGCTTGACTGGAAGGTGGGATTGTTTTTTGACCGATTATAGACTAAAGATAAAAGAACCGTCGCACAACAGTTTTTGGTATACCGTACCGAGGAATTGAGGAGTTGTGGGTATGATATATAAAGCATTCCTGTGGCCTATGAAATTAAAGGTACATTCCTCCCGGTTGGCTTTCGTGTATGGCAAATTTTTACAAACATTACTTCAGACGCGTATAAATGTTGCGAAGTCATTCATTTTCCTATTTTCTCCTCGTGAGAAACGATTTTGCTGCACTCCCTCTAACCCACGGAAATGTTACAAAAGCTATTTCGCGCAGGATGCTCGTATATAATTTTTTTTTAAATTAAGTTCTTTTGAGCCTTAAGTCAGCCAAAGCAACTTAATGCTCGTGTGGCTGAATCGGCTCAATTTTGAACATTACCGGACTTTTTAGAGAAGAAGAAATATCTTTGTAAAGGGAGGTGCCAACCCATGGATCGATCCGGGAAACCTCCGATCATCGTAGGGGTCGAAAAATTGTCCAGAATTTGCCAGAATAGTACCCATAGCCGCTGAAGGAGCATGGTAGCCTCTCACGCTACCCTGGCCGGCAGTCCTGGCGGGGTCTTTGCCAAGATCGCCTTTCCAGGGGTTCGCCCAGCTCAGCAAACCTCCAGCAAACAGGCTGAGGTCTCTCACCGCTCAGCCACGATGAGTAGGTGTGTCCTTTTAAAGGTACATTCCTCCTGTTAGTTCAGGCATGTGTAAATGTTGCAAGAAATCTCGCAAGAAACGGGAATGCTGTTTACTCTAACCTATGTAAATGTCGCAAAAGCTATTCCTAGCACGACCCTCGAAATTAGCGAGAAGGTATGGCCTTTTAATGGTACATGCATCCATGTTGGCTTAACCTAATGACTCAGTTTTGCGACATTAGTTCAAACGTACGTAAATGTTGCCAAAACACATTCATTTTCTTGTGTTTTATCTTTCGCCGGAGATGATTTTGGGACATTAACTCTAACCTTTGAAATGGTCTCAACGGGTCGCGCGACACGGATTTAAATAGACTTCATTGAAAGGTTGCTTTTTTTAATCCAATAAACTATACGAAAACTAGCCTACATCAAAAATAGAGACCGCCTTTTAACGATTTTTCGGTATCTTGAGAAATTGTGGAATAATTTATAATAATTTTCGACTGTACTGCCATTCCGAAAAATGTACGCGTAATTACGTTTTATGGAAGGTGGAAATGGTTTTTATCCCACGAGGGTGAGAAAACTTGCCTATTTCAAATAGGGACTGTTCTACAACTTTTTTGTAAGCTAGGGTGACTAACAATACTTGCCCACTTCCCCCCACCCCCCTCCAATCCCCAGCCTTCAGAGCAAACCTGTTTGAATATTTTAAAGTGTTTTGGCAAGAGTAAAGCTTATTCATATACAATATTTTTTCGTTTCAGATCGGTCTTTGGAAATCTACAATTTCTGCGTGACAAGGCAGGATGTTTTAAAGCAGAACAACGTTGACTTGTTTTGGAAGTCCGATCTGAATCCAACAGGAAACTTAGAGGCCATAAGTCGCAAGTTCTCGAACCGAGGCCGGGAAAATGACACGTTACTTTGCAGTTTTGCTTCAGCCACATTCAACCAGACAGACTTCGTGCAAATATTGCTACAAATGGTGGGCCTCCACCAAATATTGACACGTCAGTCAAAATGTATGGGAAGTGGATATTAAAATGGTTTATGTTTGTGATTATAGCTGCTTTCGAAAAGTGGGGGTTGAGGGCAAGTATTGTTAGTTAGCCACCTTTTACCATATTGACGAATCTTGGGTAATGGGAATGCAAAACAAAATGTTGATGGTTCCTTAACTGACGTAGACAAGTTTTCGTAATCCTCGTCGGATAAAAACATTCCCATCTTTCTCCAGACTTCATGATACCCATCTATAGAGTGTATACTTCGCAAGCGCCGGACCATAGGCGAAAGCAGTCATCGTGACACTAATCCAAAAGCAGCACATTAATGCGATAGAGCGCGTACGTATGTTCAGTGAAAATGGGGAAGCATTTTCATTTTTGGCACGGTAGCAAAGAAAAAGGGCGAGCGGCCGGCAATGCGAAGGGTAATGTCGATTAGCGGTTACATTCGGTTGCAAACGAAATATATCAACATGTATTGTTGACGGAAAATTGTGGGCAATCAAACAGGGTTCAGACAATTTTTGATTTCTCAATTTACCTGACATTTCCAGGTTTTTCGGGTGAATCCAATGGCAATTTCAAGGTGTTTACAAGACGTTTAGTTAGGGAAACAGGTAGTAGCTAATTTTTTTATTAATTTTTGTATGAAAACAATCCAACATCACAGAAAATAGCTGTTTAGAGACGGGATAAACACATTTTCATAACAGATATTCGTAATAGCCTAAGATTTGGTTTATTTGAGTTCTATCTAAAATACTTGGAACATATTAAAGCACAAATTAAAATATTTGCTACTAGCCTACGATTTTGTTTCTGAGCTGCTAATACAATGGAACTTACAGATCAGTCACAAAAGCATTTTTTTTTCAAATTTCTCTGTATTTTCCCTGATTTTCAGAAAAAAAATCTTATTTTCCCTGAAATTTCCCTGAAATTTTGGCTCCATTTTCATTTTCCCTGAGATTTCTTGGTTCTCCAGTTTTTCAGGGTTTTGTCTGAACCTTGTCAAACTTTGGACTCCAACAGCAACGAACTCAAGCGCGATAACAATCAAGACAGTGGACAACATCGCCTCCTTAGACTAGCACAATTCCTTAAAGAACTGTGCCGTCTTTACGAATGACCACTGTAGGACCGTCTGAATTGTAGAAAAGTGTTCTTTGGTCTTGCCGCTGTTCCACATTTCGTTCAGGCTTAATTATATCGATTTCGGTTAATTGCAGAATTCGCCAGAATGCCCTAAAGGGATACTTCCTGTTTCGCAGAAAATAAAACGGATTATGATTTTTCTTCGAAACGGGAATTCCCGTTTTGCTGAATCCCGTTTCGCCGAATAAAAAAAAAATGTAACTTTGGAGAAGTGAAGATGCATTCCAGATTGGAACTTGGAATTTGTGATTAGTTGCGGTATATGTTTAGCCGCAGTGAGCAGCAGCTCGAGCGAGGCACGTAATCTGGGGGAAAAAATATTCTGCGAAACAGGAATTCCCGTTTCGTAGAAAAATCGTAACCCTTTTTATTTTCTGCGATACGGGATTCTGCGAAACGGGACATGACCCTTTAAAGTTGAAAATTATTATATTCCCTCAACAAGGTATAGCGAAAAAATAGCTGTAAAACGGTCCCTTTTTTGACGCGGACAAGTTTTCCCCGCTCATAAGATAAACACAATCCCACCTTTCACTCAAGGCTAATTATATCCATTTAGGTTACTTTACTAGGTCACAGGAGCGCTTTAAAGTCGGGAATTATTATAAATTATACCCACAATTCCGAAGTGCTATAGCCTATGCGGAAAATATATAGTTGTAGGACAGTTCCGAAAAGACGTAGACAACTGTTCTTAATCTCGTTGGATAAAAAACTTGCCCGTCTTTCAAGTAAGCCTTAATGTACTTACTACATTACTTTACAGTTAATTAAATAGGTCTACAGTTAATTAAATAGGTCTACAGTTAATTAAATAGGTCTACAGTTAAT
>JAHWFP010134892.1:78965-108501 GCA_023313725.1 Lithobius niger | reverse complement strand
ATTCATCACTGACGATGTTGACGTCAATCTAGCAGCATCAACATGGATATTAGCAGGGAATGAGCCAAACTATCACCAACAGTGGTGCGTTTGGTATGCTCTGTTTGGTCGTTTAGGAAGGAACCGTGGGTTAGCTGCAAGGTGCACTGGTGGGAAAAAGGAAGGTCGTCTTTCTGAAGCCAATGCTATTAGACTGAATTTCTTAAGCCTATAACGCATGATTTTTGTTGTTGGAGAAAACAACGTTCTTTTAAGACTAAGAAATCCGCTCTCAAAGCACTGTCTTGACTAGAAGTGCCGTTTTTTCCCTTACATTTTAATCTAGTGCACCTTGTAGCTATGCCCATCAAATTGTATCTCGTAGCCAAAATGACGTCATGTGACGCTGCCCTATACCTAAAATACAAGCGCAAAGCTGAAACCTTACCATGTCAAAATTCCAAAATTTGACCCCTTCCACAAGAAGAGAACGTCTCTTTGTGGCACGCTATCGAGTTCCCGGTTAAAAGGAGGTGGAAGACGGGAAGAGAAATACGGAAAAGGGGAAAGGTTGGTCGGGAAGCGAAGGGGCAAGGAGAGTGTCACTTCCTACCACCCATGGCACTGCTGTTTTATTCACGAACGCTGTCTTGGGAGGGTCTCTCTCTTATGTGTCGCGGAAGGAAAGACAGTCTGAGTGCCGGGCCATGCTCCGCCTAATTTTATTTCTCCCGACACAAGCTGCCAGCTACACCGCCTTTTACCTTACGCCAGGCCCCTTCGGGGAAGTCCCCAAGCTTCCCTCGTGGCCCTGGAGAGCAGTCCATACAACCTGCCAACAAGTACCAGAGCAAGCCATTCTATCGTTCCTTTCAAAATAATTGCAAGGAAAACCAACTCCTGATCAACGGATCCACTGTTGATGAAGATGTCGTTTTCAAGCTTACACAAATGCGAGATTGTAGAGAGAGGCTTATAACAACCAAACCTTTAGGCTGCATAATAAACTAGCGGGGGCAGAGGCTAAAATAAAAATAAAATTTAACCAAAGGAGGCGTAGTGCGGTTAAAATTGTTTGTTAGATCGAACAAGTCTGTCAAGGGAAGTCCTGCACTACTCGGGCAAACCAAAAAATGCAACACACAAGCGCCTTCAACTTGGTTGTTAAATGTGTATTAACGGTTTATGTTAAGATGTTTACAGTGCCACTTGGTACTTTCACGTATGTTACAATATACTTCCACCTCTGGAAGTAGTTTAAAGATTACAAGATTCGTGAAAGGATTACAGCCCTTTAAATCTGACGCAAACTTAAATGTCACAAGTAGTTCACTTGTTCAACATTGTATCGATACCAGGAACTCCCGGATAGGCTAAAAACAAGGCACACCCCTGACCTGGAAAATGACATAGTTCTATTCACAGAAAAAACAGCTAACAACACGATTCTTGCTTGTTCTTGTTTATTTTTGTACGAAGCCTTTTGAGCAGATTTTCCCACTTGATAACGGGGTGTATTTATCTCCGCAATGTCTTGTTGCATTATAGTTACTTGCTAATCTTCAACTTTTTTCGTATGTTGAGGTTATAAAAACAACAAAAAAAATATAATAATAATGTATTGTTTTGACAAGTATCAGGATCACCAATACCATACACTGTTAATCAAAATTAGGAGTGATGAAAACAGACCCAGGGAGACATGGCCCGATGAGTTTAAGTTTACCATTAAAAGTAGCCAAGAAAGGGACCTCGTGTCGCAGCAAATTCAACACCTTCACCACACGCAGCAAAAAGAATACTTTCTACAGTAACTCAGCTGTACTACAGTTTGAAGGGATGGCCCCTGGTTCGGTTTCCTTGTCGGAATTCGAAAAAGAACAACCAGGGCTGACATCAATAGAGTTGTTCAGTATTACGTAGTTCAGTCTCAAATCCCCTTTGAAGCAACGTAGCTCCAGTGAGTCAGAGCCCAAAGCTGAAAGTCTGCCATGGAATCTCATTTTTGATAAGCCGCCAAATCGGCCAGTGAAGGATCACTACAGATTCTACCAAGTCCACGTCCACAACCGGACCAAACCGAAACAGCTTAATCGAGAAGAGGGTGAACGAACAGGCAGATGGACCACGATACTGTCTTAGTGTCGCCAGCGATGACAATGGCGATGCGCGGATGCACAGCCATTACAGTCGCCAGCGATGACAATAGCGATGCGCGAACGCACAGCCGTAACAATGGTGTTGCAGATGGGCTCCCACTTCATATCATCCCTACACCAGACACCCAAATCTCTACATGAAATAAGACGATCCAAGGGACTGTCGCTGAGCACATAGTCGAGGGCTGCATTGTTGTTACCAATGTGGAAAACATACATTTGGCGTTGACAAGAGTCAACTGTCACCTAGCTGGCAAGTCCGTCAGTGCAGCCGCAGCATTAGCCAAGGCATGATGATCACAGACCTCAATGATCAGCCTATATAGCTTTACATCATCTGTGAACTTAGGCATCGTAACCCTCAGTAGGTTTTTAATTCGATGCATAACGAGCAAATAACAAGGGATACTCTACTGATAACAGATTTAGACACCGAAGATACACCATTCAGTTAACAACTTGAGACCTGTTCGACAGAAAATCAATTATCCAAAGCAGAGGTTTACCTATCACCACCACACAAGTTAATAAAACGAAGTCTCTGGTGGGAAACCAAGACGAAAGCCTTGGAATAGTCAATATGGAGGACATCCGTTGGAATACAACTATCCATATTGTCAGACCAGTCATCATGGCGTATCAGAAGCTGTAAAGTGCTTGAGCTTCCGGCTCGAAACCCAAATTGGTGCTTGCCAGTGAGATGTATACTAATGATAAAATCAGTCAAATGATCACGATAATCCGTTCGTACAGTTTGCAGGGGCACGTATAAAGAAATTGGCCAATACCTTCCTGAACCAGCAATGGCCTTTTTAAAGATTGGAACCACCATTTTTGTTGTTGTTGTTGTTGTTGTTGTTGTTGTTGTTGTTGTTGGACGCGATGATTAGAAAAAGGGTGATAACTAATCCCTTTGAAACTCCAACTTTCTCTGTCCTGGCACGTGCTTTCACAATAGGTTGTCTTGCACTGGGCCTATTTCACTACACGAGTTTTAATACAAACACCCTCTCTCACCAAAGGATATTAGCAGTTAATCAACTTTTGATGTACAGTTCCAGTAAAAAAAAAAAGCCCTTTTACGTTATATCGAGGGTCCTAATAACAACCATGGAGAAATTTAGTTATCTCGAAAACTGCTGGACGGATTTTCATGAAACAAAGACTGAAAAGCTTATTAGATTGTCTCCTGTATTTCTACCCTTATTAAATACTACGTTAACTGGCTGAAAATAATTGGCCGAGCGAGAAAAAATTAATGATATCTGATGGTATCTCGAAAACCAGTGGAAGAATTTTCATAGAAACAAAGACTGAACTGCATATTATATTTTTCTGCTGAATATTGCATGTCATAGGTATAGAAATATAGCATATATCATAACAATTAATCCGGTTTTTGTTTTATTCAATTCTATCCGGTAATTTTTGAGATATATTATTAGTTACCAGCTCGTGTTGCTCGCTCGGCCAATTATATTTGGCTACTTACCATTACATGTAATACGTATAGAAATATAGCTGATATCATAATAAGTAACCCAGTTTTTGTTTCATTCAATTCTGTCCTGTAGTTTTCGAGATATCAACATTTTCTTCAGAGTCACATACATTAATCCTGCAACTTCTTCCGTATAACGAAGGCGTATTTTTTGACCGGAACTGTCCTTCCATGGTAACGTTTAAACAAACTTTTTAATGTTCCCTTAATGAACGATAAAATTATTACATGGGGTTGCAAACTCAAATAATAAAAAAAAAAACCACTTTAGAATAGACCTATGCCTGAAGTCCACCTCACTATTAAAAATAATCACAAACAACTCCTTTCCTTTGTGCATTAGCACATAATGGAAACTTCTTACAAATATACTGACCAGAAGCCCTTACAGTTGCTTTTACCCAATATTTTTTTTTTTTTTTTTTTTTTTTGCAGATTTGCGATGGCCCTTTTTTTGCAGGACAAAACAACAAACTGGACTGAATACAAATACAGGGATGGAAAATAGACAGAAAAAAAAGAAGAACCCACAAAAAAAAGTAGAAAAATCCCCTATACAATATGATAGATTGTGCCCCTGTTCTCTGCACCGCTAACACACAAAGACGATGGATGTCTGCCGATTCTGTCAAATGACACTTTTCTTCCACAAGGCTAGAGTTGACGACGATGATGGTGAAGACGAACTAGAAGAATCCAACCGGGCCCCCGCCCCCCGCCACCCCGACCCCGCGCCACACCACCCCCTCACTTGCCAACTTTGAGGGACAACGCACTGACTGACAATAGCGGCTTTGGCAACCCACGCTGCACACAGACACACGGACGGACTCACCAATTCAGGGTTCCCAATTCTGACGACTTGTGACGTGAAGTTAATGGTGTGAATAAAATGGATTCTTTCTGGTGAAGAATTCCATGAACAGGGTCGCGGAGGGAAAGCGCCGCAACCACAGCAAAACTTTCATTTTCGTCCACAGATGAAGACAAAAAAAAAAAGGATAAAAAAATCAAAATATCCACGCAACCATGCTTTGGGGACGGTGCTGTATTTATTCAACCAAAAACGTCACAACTGCATTTGGAAATGAAAAGCTGAAAGACTATGAATGAAACACCCCACAAATGGTATGCCATAATGGAAGGGCATGAATGACGATGAAAGCATGGTATTTGGCTGGTGAGGAACATGGACGAGGGAAAAAAGTAAGCTGAAGGCATTTTGCTGAGTAAACCTACGTCATTTCGTCAAAAGTTGATTCGTCATGGATTTTCGAAAATTGGATCCAATTATTTCTGTTGACGTCTGTCTGTTAGGTCGTCAATTGAACTTTCCCCAATTAAAGCCAAGAACAAGATTAAAAAATGCCTCCTGGTAGGCAGACAAACAGCCACAAAGACATGAAAATGAATAGCAAATTCTTAATTTTCAGCAGCCACTCGATGCTTGGTCACCTAAATATAAAACAAGGTATACAATGATGAGTAATGGCCTCAAATATACAACCTACCACCACCTTCTGGTAATAGATGCTTACAAAAAAAAAACACGCTAAAATAAGTAAAAACCCATCATCACTTTATTATACGAATACAATGTTCTCCCGTGTAATAGACGACGAAAAAGACCTTCTTGGTTGGTGGGGGTCGATCCTGGAAAGTCTCAGCTTGAGATCATCTTAGTCCTGGGACGACCCTAAAAACGGGACCATGGACCAGGGCAGGTGATGTTATTTGAAAGTTCTGTGGCCATAAAGGCTTGTGGAGAGGAAGGAGGCCGCAAGGGACAAGCTTGGTTGCTATGGTGTGGCTTCCAGATTGTGGTAGTCTGGATATCCCTGCAATGCGGATAGTACACCTGTATAGGGTCGCTGGCGACCGTATAGGTGGAACAAGAGTCGGGCAGAGGTGGTTGACTGGGCCAAGGTGGATCTAATGGACTTGTTCCAAGTTCAAGGCACAGAAGGCAAGGTAAAGAAGTAGATAGAGTTGGAGTTTCTGTAGCAGAAAAGGTGTCTTGAGAGAGAAGTCATGTTCGTGGGTCGCAGGCGACCGTAATAGTGCGAGGTGTGCTGAACGTAGGGTCCCAAAAACATGGGACGGGGACAGGTAGCTTAATGGCCGTGATGTGTCCAATGAAAGGTGCCAGGGTCAAGACGAGGCACGAATGGTCATGGGGTCATGGATACCAGGATGGCCGGGAAGCATCCAACAGGTGACAGTTATAACTGGCTGAGAGAAGCGACCCCGTGAAATAAGGTAAGAGTCATTGCAATAACGACTGTGGAATAGGTTTCATGAACATCGGTCACCCTGTGCGGCGTGGCTGCTTGTAAAATCCTGGGTGTACGTTTGAGCCTTTTCGTAGTGGACGGCGGACTGTCCGGTAGTGAGCTTGTATAAGGCGTTCTTGGGGCCGAACTTGAACCGGCCATGGTATGGCCGAACTGACAGATTCCGAAGGCGACGAATGCATTGATGAAGAAGCGACCGCTGCGTCGGGAAACTGGTCGCTGGTACAAAGGGAAGAGTCGGCTGCAGCAATGACCATAGGCGAGTCCCTGGACTCGAAGTCTGGTCAAGGAGAATAGAAAGGCGGCAGCGGTAGATAGAATGGCCAATGTCTGAAACTGATCGCTTAACAGTTTTGTTTAACTAATTCAGAGGCGGCATGGTTGCGCCAGTTTATCCAATGCTTCTAGGGAAGTGAGACGAGCAACTTCGTAGCCCACAACTTTTCTCTAGGGGTAGACCACATCTGAGGAAGGAAATGCAGTTAAAGCAAGTAAGCTAGTATTTTCGTCGGCATATAGAAACATTATTTTACCCTTTCAGTCCCGAATTTATTTTTGTGACTTTTTGTCAGGTCAGTCATGGGCTTCGAGCCAGAATTCACTTTGTTTGGAGACGGGGAAGCTGAACACTGGGATGTCGTGCTGCCGCTCACTTTGTTGCTCACAGTGTGCCTCGGGTCTTACTTTTCTTTCCAGCTTGTAGTTGTGACCATTTGGCTACGCTGGGCTTGAAAAGAAAGTTATGCTTGGCCCAAGACAAACATTGTTTTACCCTTTCATTCCCGAATTAATTACGGTGACCTTTTAGTCGACTTTATAGTTAGGTCAGTCATGGGATTCGAGCTGCCGTACATTTGATTCAAAAACGAAAGTGCTGACCACTGAGCTGTTGCTACCGGCTTTGCTCTTGGTCCGTTGCCTCACCCCCCCCCCCCCTACAAAGCTTGCGGCGTGCCTGGGGAGTTATTCTTTTCTCCATCTTGAAGCTGCGGCCATTTGGCGAAGCCAGTCTTGAAAGGAAAGTTCCGCTGGGCTAAGAAAAACATTGTTTTACCCTTTCATTCCCGAATGAATTCCGGTGACCTTTTTGTTAAGTCAGTCGTAGGATTAGAGCCGGCATTCACTTGGCTCCGAGACAGGGACGCTAACCACTAGGCTGTTCTGCTCGCTTTACTCATGGTTCCCAAGGCCCCCTTACGAAGCTCACGGAGTGTCCAGGGAATTACGGTTTTCCTCCATCTTGTAGCTGTGGTCACTTGGCTACTATGGGTTTGAAAGGATTAACAAGTTTTGTTTTTGGGAAATTAGACACCAACTTTTTTGCGTCGCGCTATTCTACTAAGGGGCTCGAACGCACTAGGCGACCTGGCCGCGCGACCAGGTTGCTGCAGCCAATGAAAATGATTCGTGTGTGGTTTTTCATAAACGGTAAACATTCTCATTGGCTGCAGCGACTTGGCAGCCTAGTGCGCGGGGTGCCCTAAGTCCTCCACAACTGAATACTTATGACTGTTGCTTTACTGGACGCGACACACTAGCTTGTCTAGATTTGGAGGGTCAGTTGCCCTGTATTTTGCCAACAATTGGACGTATGGATTTGCCATTAACCATCATCCACTTAACAAGCTTCAACTGTCCATCTTTTCTAGCTCAATTGAACGTCAATAAGTGGTTGACGATGGGGAAGCCGACAGAAGAATTGTAAACACGCACGGAATATCCTTGCCGGCTGTTTCCCGTCTTCGTCGCAATTCTTCCAGTCACAGCATCGCCTGCAGGGGGGAGGGGACGGATAGGCACGGAATGCGTAACGAAAAAAAAAAGCAAGAAAAAAAGGTCGAAGAGGCGGGAGAGTATCAGCTCGGGAACCATCGCCACGGTCAAATCAAGGCTCTGGGTACAGGCCAACCCTCTTAAGTGGCTGTGGACAAAAGCACGGTTGACAGCAAATCCCCCGTTGTCTTTCAACAAGAAGCCGGCTCAAGTGGAGAAGACCTTGTCGGCCATCACGGAAAGAGGGCGACCGATTGGTAAAGTGAATTGGCAGCAGACGGCCAGCCACCTCCTGGGAAGGAAGGCAAAAGCAGAACGAGATAAACTCGGTCGACGACAATGGACGATAGCTTGTTGGGACAGACACACACCGCGACGACGAACAATAAAATACAAATAAAAAAAAGGGGGAGGTCGATCGTCAACAGGAAGGAATAAAATGACAACGGTTTAGTGTAGTACATTTTCATAAAAGTACAACAGAAAAAAATGAAATAAGGTCAGCAAGTGAAATAACTCATCTGCCAGGGGGTCAAATGGATCACAATTTCTTGGGCCGCGGGTCAGGGCCTTCACCCGGCGATCCATAACAATTTTTGGTTATAATCAGGGTTCGCACAGAATTGAGAGTATACAATTCTATCTGAAAACGAAGAAAAACATCGACTAATAATAACAAAGTTACAAGCCAATGTGGTGCACGTAGAAACACAGTAATTGAAACGTTTCGAATGGGATACGACTCTTTATCAAGCACCTTTTACCACTGCACTAAAATTCAAAACATTAAAAAATCACTGAAAAGTGGATCTAAGCCAGGACGAAACCTGGCAGTAGGAAAATTAGAATTCCAGGGAATACAGGTCATGAGTCATTCGCAGGAAATCATGTCTGATTTTCCTTTTGCCATGTTTCCTCCTGGCTTGTAAAGTTCATAGTTAGTGATTATAAATGTTTATGCCTTACTTGTGCTTTTTTGTCTACCCAATGTTTTTACGTACTTTTAACCATACGGAAAGCCGACGGTTCAACAAGAGTTCAATAAACACAGATGCCTACGTTGCCTTTTAGACTTATATGTCAGATGCCTGGACGGGTAATCGAACTCACAACTTTTGAAAGGTCGTTTCAAAGGTCGTTGGTTCGGATTTCCCGCTCAGGCAGTCTGGCATTTAAGTCCAAAAGGCAATCTAAATAGCTTATTTATTTATGCACTTTGACTTTTAGCCTAATGCTAAAGAAAACAGCTCGAAAAGTTGCAGTTATTACTATATATAGTTCCATGTGCATCTTATTGTCTTGTGACCTTATCACTATAAATAAAAATTCAGGCATTGAACACGTGAAATTCAAGGATCGTTTAATAAAAAAATAAACTTTTATTTTCTTCCGAATTCTTTAGGTGACATAGATAATAACCACCTTACAAAATGACCACCTTTAGTTCAACACTCTTATTTACACTAAATTCAACATCAACAGACTTTTTGTAGACTCGTTGACTCTTTCTCAAGCCATTAAATTTAATCATAAGTTCTTGTTTTACCAGCTGCAAACGGCTCCATGTCCCTTGCTTTCGTGACAAACGTGTGCATGAGAGAGAATGAGCACGGCTTGTGAGATTTCAATATAAATATGTTACCGTAAGATTGTTTTTTTTTCCCCGCCAGAATTCCAGGATTTAAAGGAAGTAAGGCAGTTCTCTAAGCAAATTCACGCATTTTCAAGGACAAAAAGGAAACTGACACTAAATTCCAAACCTTATAAATTTAAACTAAAAATTCAACGAATTTTAACTAAAAATACAACTAGACCTTTCAAAGTTTTCACGGCTCTATGAAAGATACCTTTTTTAACTCTTTAAATACATTCTATAAACTGTTTAGTGTTTTTGTTTTTCTATCTATCATCCTTAACATTTTTTTTTTTTAGATTACGCATTTGTACTTAGTGGTAAGTCAGTAAATACCGTCAGCAAAAGTCCGTCTATGGCTTATGAGATTTGGCAATTTGTATGTATTTATCTGCAGTTATTCGTGGTATTCGGATATCCCGCTGCAGAAGCGATTGGCTTCAACCTTTAGAACCCGCTAGGAAGCAGTGTTGAACACTTGACACCTGCTGAACAGTGCTATAGGCACAGACACCTGCTTGAAACGGGGCTTCAGTGGCCAAATCATTAATAACATAAAGAAATTTCCAGACAAGCAAAAACGAGAAACCTATAACGTAAATCTTTAAATGAATCAAGAATCAAATCTTTAAATGAATCAAGAATCAAATCTTTAAATGAATCAAGAATCAAATCTTTAAATGAATCAAGAATCAAATCTTTAAATGAATAAAGAATCAAATCTTTAAATGAATCAATGAAACAAGAATCACTGCCAAACAACTGATCATTCAAGATGTAAGTTTCACAAGATTTCACTAAAGATTGAGGATGAAATCAAAACTACATGGCTCTCCTTTCTTTAATCAATATTCCCCCACCCTAAACTAGATCTCGGATGACATCACATTCTCACACCCCTTCAGCCTCCCGCCCCCCTTAAAAAATACATATAAAAAAGAGGAATAAAACTGCCCGTCTTCATTTCAACAATTGACGTCTTCTTTACTCTTTTAAAGTGGTGTCATTGATTGGTGGCCAAACGTTGGGGCCTTGGGGCAGGGGTTCTGGCTCCGACCACGTTCACTCTCCACAGTCCACCGCAAAACAGATGTCAAGCCGCGAGCAATGATGGCGGCTGCGTATGTAGGACCCCATGATGAAGTGGACGGCTTGCTTGCTTGGTCTGTCCACGTTGGCTTGCCAACCATAGCAAAGGGGCAAGAAGCCAAGAAGCGAGACAAAGAAAAGAACGGATAAAGAAAGAAAGAAGGCAAGCTAGAAATGCCAGAATAGGATAGGATAGCTGCAAGGCGCACTTCAATAAAAATGAAGAATGGGTTTATCGTAGTTTCAAACCCGTGGTAAAGTTAGCCAGGTTTTCCACGATAACATTGTGTTTCTTCTCTGGGGATTTAATTGTTTTTTTTTTGTTTTTTTAATGGAACTCAGCAGTGTATCTGAGATGTTCCTATGGTCATAATATAATCAACCACAATTACATTTTCATATAAACGATGGTCATACAAGGTTCCCACCACCAGAATACTGAAATAAATCTCCCTGAGTTTTCCAGATTTTCCAGAGAAGATGAAGTAATTTTCCAGGTTGATTTCTCAAATTTTAGGAAGAAATTTTTCACACACTTTAAGAGGTTTGTGTTAAAAAAGGTGGAGCTTCTAGATGGGGAATGCATTATTTAAATTCTTAATATTATCCCCAAGTTTTCCAGGTTTTTGTAAAAAATCACAGAATTCCCCGAGGTTTCCGTGAGTTTCAACATAAGTTTTAATTCCCGGAGTTTTCCAGGTTTTTTAGGTTGTTGGGAACCCTGTCATAGCTTAGTTTTGGTAGTATCAAGGTCCGTAACCTCAGTTGACCTTTGTTGACCATAGTTGAGTGGTGATTGGTCAGGAGAAAGTTGAGTGTTGCCCTAACCTACCAGAAAAGGAAAATTGAAAATAAGCCAACAGCGGAAATCATACACTAGAAATAACGTAGTTCAGTAAGCCACCTTTATGCACTTACGTTTCGTCGGAGTGGCATGACCCGGATTCGAACCGCCTACGGCAGTGGAGGATGCGGCCATAGCGATTAAGGCGTTATGCAAGTGATCTGGTGGCGAACTGGGTAGGCGGTTCGAATCCGGGTCATGCCACTCCGACGAAACGTAAGTGCATAAAGGTGGCTTACTGAACTACGTTATTTCTAGTGTATGATTTCCGCTGTTGGCTTATTTTCAATTTTCCTTAATATTATTTCCAGCGATTTATGTCTATTTATATCTAACCTACCGGAAGCAGAATTTTTTTTAAATGGGTATCAAACATGTGAAAAATGATTAAACGTTTTACTTCACTTTTGTCTAAAACGATCAACAGTGATTGGAGAAATAGCTGCCAGATTTCAAAGAAACTACATACACGCTCGATTGATTTCTTTTTCCACGATTCAGGGACCTTAGGATCCTATTGACGAAATGTTTTAGGATCTTAGCTTTTGTTCTTCAGTTCGGACCTCAGGGATACTTTTCCCCTTGAATTCGGAACATTTGGAATTTTTTAGAGGGGGGGGGGGAAATGCAGCTTCACTCTGCCGACTCCCTATTCCCCTGCATGGTTACAGCGCAGTTTTCATATTTTCTCACATCTATATATCGGTCCTTTAAACCATGTTTGTCGTGGTAAAACTGACCAACTTTATCACACGTCTGAAACACGGTACAGTCATACTGTTGTGTTTCAGCAATGTCTTGAATTTGACGGGTATAAAATAAAGGTAATTTTCTCGAATACATTTCTTTCACCTCTACGCAGATTCAGAAAAATTCAGCAAAGACAATAAATAACCTACTATACATTTCGCTTGCGCCAAACTGTAGGCGACGGTCGGGAAACAGGAAATCCAGTCATTGTGGCAGCCAATCCAAACGCACCAAATCAATGCTGTAGGGTGAGCATGTCTATTCTTTGCACGGTAGCAATGAAAAAGTGCGAGCAAGTTCATTCTTTGCACGGTAACAGCGAAAAGGGCGACCAGCTAGCAATGTGATGGCTAATGTCGAAGGGTAACAATCAGTAACAAACACTATGCATGCAAATAATGCATGCATTGTTGCCAGAAAACTCAGGGTAATCAAATTGGCACCTAAAAAAAAGCTAATGCGACAACAAACGAGGCAGAGTGACTTCATGGCTTCGTACTAGACATCAGCTAGTAGATCTAGTATTATAGTGTCCGCATCCTATCTTGAGTTTACCCCAGTACGAACACAGACAACCAATTGTATGTTTTTGGTAGGAGAGTGCCTTGTTGATATCCAAGACAGTTACAAAAACAATGGCGGCCGTCGATAAAAGCCGTCCCCTCCAAGAAGACGTAGCCACTAATAAAAAACCTGACGGACTCAAGATACGCCGCGCAGACAATAATTAAGATCCGTTGTAATGGAAAGAGTCAGTGACTGCACAACAGTGCGTTGGCGAAATCAAAATGAAGGTAAATGACGACTGGAATAAATCATTGCTACAGTGCAAACAACACATTCCATGCAGACCTACTAGATTAAAAACATACGGGGGAAAACCTATTCACGTTGCCTTTTGCTTAAATGTAAAACTGCCTTAGTGGGGAATTGCACTGACGACCTTTGAAACCCGAAATGCCGAGGTCCTACTGCTGAGCCATACTGACATGGCCCTTCATATTTATTTATTTGACCTATTTGTTTAACCATTCTCGACCCCATTTGGCTTTCGAGCCTGTTTAAAATACCTACCAGGCTGGGCACACAACAAATAAACTTTAGGTATTTCGACCTCTCTAATAAAAATAAAAGGTTAAATAAACACGGATGCAAACCAATTTACGTTGCGTTGTATGATTATATGTATGTATGCGTGTTAAATGCTTCCTATGGACGTTTCCTTTTGGCCATGTCAGTATGGCTGAGCGGTTAGGACTCTGGCCTTCGATTTCAAAGATCGTGGGTTCGATTCCCCGCTCAGGTAGTCTGACATTTAAGTCCAAGAGGCAACGTAAATAGGTCTGCACTCGTATTTATTTAACACTTATCGAGCCCAATTGGCTTTCTGTCCCGTTTATAAAAATAAAAGGGAGAATCTTTTTAAACCAGATTTTTCAAATATTGTTTTAATTGTCTAATAGAAAAATGACAGCAAAACACATTTAAAAAATAAATAAATATTTTCTACACAGAAATTGCAGACGAGGATAATTAGTTCTGAAGGACGCAAAAATATGCTAATTCTACCATTAACTAACGAGAAGTTAATTGTAGAATTAACAAATTTTTGCGTCCTTCAGAATCTGCGGCTGCTTTAAATACACAGGTTGAGGGTGAGATGCATCATTGCACGGATACCTAACACGTTGGTAGGACGGAAACATTTCACTCATTATCGCACAATTCATCCCTTCCAATACCATACCGATGTCAATTACTTTTTCCTGGCAACCGTTCGCCTTGCACGCATCCAGCAACATAAATATGGCCGAGGACACAACAATGGCGGCAGCAGAGGCAATACAACGTCGTTTGCTGTCGTGCTTCTTGCTTGCTTTTACAAGTGATCTAAGGGTCAAAGTTCAAAGCAGTGTACTGACAGGAAGGAAACAGAGATAACTAATGGACAAGAAGGGGGCAATCGAAGAACTAGGAAAAAAAAGATGGAGGGTCGAATGGTCCAATGAAACGATTCTTGCTGATGCACATGCTCTTTACTCTCGAGCCACGATCATGAATCTGTCACAATATTTGGCGTGAAAAGGCCAGGCCCGTGTGGCGTGCGAGACAGATTGGTGGGACGAGGGTATATAGGCACTGGTTGGCTCTGAGGTGCGGAGGCGCTTTTATAAAGAACAGAATAGGAGCGGTGATGGGGCAATGACTCGGCAACTGCACTAAAAAGATCTAGATAGATAGGCCCGACTTCATGTAGTGGTAAAGAAATTGGGGATAGCGACCAGTGAAGGATATACCGCAAGAGAAAGTGTAATACATCACAGGGAGCCAAACGCATCAGGAATGGAGTACATAGTATGCAAAATAACAAAGGGTTAACTACATTTTTTTTTAATATACAGAGCAGTGAGATGACGTAGTATTATTGTATATAACTCTTATGCTGGAGCCTTAATGCGTCAGCTGCAAGGGGCACTACAGAGAGAAACAGAAGGGCGTCATACTGAAGCCGATGCTGTGAAGAGTGATTTCTTAGACCTAAAACGCGCGATTTTTGTTGTTGGAGAAAACACCGTTATTTTAAGCCTAAGAAATCCGCTCTTCCATTGTTTTTCCCTCCATTTTTATGTAGTGCACCTTGTAGTTATGCCCGCCAAAACCCATACTGGTGCCAATCTGGTGGCAAATGACAGTTTATTTATCAACAGTGCATCCCGAATTCGTAGGACTTGTGAGGGTTGCATTACATTTACATACATTGTATTACACGTGAATACGATTGTATGTATACATTTATCCATTAGTAAAAATAAAAAACCTATTATCAACATAGTGATTACCTAACGCACTATTTTTCCAATACCTACGTTATCATTTTATTAGTCAGTTTTGATATAAGTTTGATTAGCTTTTAATATTATTTTGTTAATAACCAGTTTTTTACTTCTTCTTAATCTGTTTAAATCCTGTTACAGACGTGAGATTATTGGGTAGCTGATTGAAGGTCCACGGAACATAGTATATTGCGTATTCCTCATTCCATAACAATTTTTCACTAAATGTACTTCAAATCGCAGACTTTTACTTCTTAGATAGATTTTTCTTTTTAAATCTTTTACCTTGTGTTCAGATTTAAAATAGTTATTTAAGATTATTATGTAATTCCTTAGATTTGTAACATTTAGTATTTTATGTTCTTGAAATAATTCGTTGGTTTTTTTTTTTGTTTCTTTTTTTTTAATAACTCATTGGTTTTAAACGGAGCTTTAACTAGTTTGTTTTGTGTTCTCTGGATTTTATCTAGGAGATATGATGATGTTAAACCATAGCATTCTATCCCATATCTTATATTACTTGTTACTAAATCGTCAAACAAAATTGGAAAGTTGATGATATGCCCCATCTTTCCTCGTCCATGCCTGCGCGCGGCCTTGGCGGTAGTCGCGGCTTCTAATACCTCTGCTAATGCTTTGCTTTTATGGTGCTTCAAGGGAAAGCATTATCAATTGTATTAGCAGCCACCACCAAGACCCCGCATAGGCCTGGAAGTGGTAAGATGTGACACCTTGTTAACTTTCTTAATCATTGGTTCAAGTAAAACCAAATTCACACGTAATAATTCAACGCGTGTTGCGGAAAACCATACCGTACCGCGCCACGACAACCTCGACCATGGCGACGTTTCCCACTCACGATTTCACATGTAATAAATATGGTGGGCACTTTTACATGTTCTCTCTTCGTGAACACCAGGTTCGGTTCACACTACAATTAACTCCGCACCTTATTGGTCCTAATCATTTCCTCGTCTGTCTTTCCCTTCCTTTGCCTCCAAGGCTTATCACCAGTGTTGTTTTCGTTTTGGGTGTCAGAAGCGCGTTTCGTAGCGCGGCTCGGCACGGTTAAACTTCGTACGAAATAAAGCCTCCTTGCGATATTACTACGCGTGTGAAATCATATGACACGGTTCGGTACGGCAAGCTTTATTTATTACGCGTGAAATATTTACATGCTTTAATTATTACGTGTGAAATTAGTATTGTGTTTGTTAAATATATCCCAGGATTAACCACGTGAAACACTGCATTTGCTGAACGCTTCAGAAATAAACCCTTTAAAATGTGACGTTTCGGTATCATGTGAGCACATTTTCATGCAATAGTTTTTAAAATTTCGTAAAATGCAGCCAAATATTGGAGAAACCGAACCGCGGTTTCAAGTTTTCACAAAAACCGTCTGTCCCTCAAAAAATAACCATTTCGTCGGTTTTTGGAAAACTCGCGTTTCTTGCACGACTGAATGGATCTCAGCCGGCCTTGTTCGTACACAGTGTCGGACTGGCCAGGTCGGCTAGTCGGCGATCGCAAGGGCCTCGAGCCAGGGTGCAAGACCTGTAAATGTTTGGCAAGGAAGTGGAAAAAGGAAGTAGACAGGTGGCGCCCTCGCGCGTGACGCGGCTGTCCCAGTCATTGGATCAAGCCCTAACCAGACTGGCTGCTCGCGGCTGAACGCCGACGTAGTATGGTGTAAAAAAAGACTTCAATATTCGTCTTTAAGGCAACACCAACCACACGATTGCTGCAACGTTGACCTTGTAGGTACGTAGTTACGCATAGCTTCGCACGAAATTTTCTTCTGTCTGGAGAGGCCTTCAGACTATAGCGACCAGCAGACGTTGCTTCTTGCCGCAGCCAACTTCAATGCTCTTTTCCTGTCCTTATTCACTTAAAAAAGGTATATATAGTAAGAAAAAAAGCAGCACAGCTAATTGGAATGAAGCGCAAACCTTTTTTTTTTTTTCGGCATTGATTTGTTTGGTGTAACGTTAAGGTATTTTAAAATAAAACCAACCTTCTATAATTTAGCGCGCGTTTACGCAACGACTCGCCTTTGCATTCTCGCAGCTAGAACTCAATCGCGATGGCAAAGGTGACATTGCCATGGTAACAATGCAAAATGGATTAGCTAAATCCGACATCGTTTGAGTAAATACTTGCAGTCTTATAATCCGTGCCAATAATATAAAGAATTCCTCAAGACGAAACAATTTTCCGAAACGCTTCTGAACTCACGTTATTTGCCGTTTTCGTTGCGAAGCGGCAGACATAAACCCGCCGCCATGTTGGAATTTGAGGTGATTTCTAGCTTCTAGCTGCGAGAATGCAAAAGCGAGTGGTTGCGTAAACGTGCCCTTAAATAGGGGGTCGGGTGGTCCTTTTTCATTACATAAAGGGCCGTAGCGACTGGGTGGGGGGGGGGGGGGGGAAGCTTCCCCTTCTCCCCACCGTCCGAGAAGACAGAGTTGGCAATTTGCGTTGCCAAGTTGCAGAATTTGATAAATTTTCAGTGCTCATTCACGTTTCCATGAATACTGGTTAATTATCACATCATTCGGTCAGTTTGAAAGTAAAGTATATGTTCCGGATTGTTTTGTTTTTTTCATTACTTTTCGCAACACGTCTGTGTAGCATGCAAGTAACTGAAACGCTGCCCCTGATCGTTTCTGGTCGCTTCCCTGCAGTCCTCCTCCCAGCCACGAGACGACTTAGGAGGAGAGATCATTAATTAGTTATCTATCCTCCACGAGACTGGTCCAGAAATTGAGGACAAAAACAACCCTAAATCAAGGGAGAAAAAATGCTTATAACAAATGATAAAATCGAAAGATGAAACCTTTTATTCAGTTTTGCACCTAACGTTTTGAAGTATTATTGGAGAAAAGCTTCCACACATTTGAAATCGACATACTGCATTTTCATTTTTTCTCCCTTGATTTAGGGTTGTTTTTGTCCTCAATTTCGGGACCAGTCTCGTGCTTGGACGAGAACAGCAGAGAAGCAACCATAAACGATCAGGGGCAGCGTTTCAGTTACTTGCATGCTTTGCTCCGGAACCCGCTGGGAAGCTTGCTGCGCTCCCCCAGACCCCCTAGCTGGGTTTACGGGACCCTTTCAAAGGTACTTCTTGAAAGGCTTAATCGAATGATGAGTTGGCAAAATAGGGGGGCCCTGAATATACACATAAGGAGATTGGGGCGGGGGGCTTTCAGGATCCGCGCCGAGGGACCTCAAGGGGGCCAGTCCGACCTTGCTCGTACAGCCTTCATTGCGTACGCTTGGAGCAATAGGTGACTCAAAGCTCCTCACTAGGCCGTGACTTAGACCTAAATAACATCGCGATAGTCGAAGCTGTTTCTTAAGTCTACGGGTTCGCCGATCCCAGTATTCCAGTCAGCGGTCAAATGAAGACGAAATAACTGGATGAAAACAAACAAAATGCACACTAGTATCTGACCTTACTGACGTTATTGTCATAGTGAGTCTTCATAATTTGAAATACTGAACAATAAAGAAATAAGTTAGCGTCTATATAATAATATCGGAGGCCGGCTAAAACGAAGACTAAAAGGAAAACCACTTCTCCCCTCCTCGCGCCCACATTGAAAATGCACTCTCCCACTCTACCTGCAGCCAAACAGAAGCCAGGCATGAGTGGTCGATCAATCTGACAAGTCGTCGGGAAGAGTGCCGGAAAAATGTCCCGGGAAATGTGTCCCGGGAAATGTGACCGGCCCCGTGCATAGCACAGGCTTCCCCTAGTGTACCATACGCCTAATTGCTTTTCGTTTGCTAAATTGCTAAGCCTACCCCCTACAGGTAGAAAACATTTTTAAGGTTTCCAAAAAACCGCAGCCGAACCGTAACCAACCGAGGTTTTAACCCAAAACCGACTCATCCCTAACAAATTATTTAGTGGGAATGCTTCCACATCATCCAATATGGCCCGGGTCAATTTAATATCTGTAAACTTTAGACAGCCCACTTATCGAGCAGTAAGTGGGGAGTGTTACACTCAAAAGACTTTCGTATCAGGTACGAACTGTGGGCCATGCTGTTAGTGCAAAAACATTTCAGTTCCGGCAACAAGCTGCATATTGCACATGGAAGCTGCTCACATGTTGTAGTTTCCAAATCCGCTGGGAGACACTCCCGGAAGTGACGACGTATAGCCGTGATGACGTCATCAAAATGGCCACCATGCGATGTACTAAATCTCTATTATCTCCGGATCTAATTGATTAAATCTATCGTGCGACCTATTGTTGGAAAGATAATTTAATTTTCTAAAAGAAATGCCTGAACAATATATGCAATAAATCTGTTAGTTTTGGCTTATTCGGAAGAAAAACTTAATATGATTATATATATGTATATATACAGTTTATTTTCAATTACAATTACATACTGTAATGCTCGAAGTCATTAAAAATGATTTGTGTGAGAACCACGTATACGTTACATTTATAAATTTTACATTTTTAAGCTAACTAAGCCTAATTACACACATCATCTATTTCTACCACAGTTGCTGATGTTATATACTTAGCGATTATACAAATCATATTAATTTTTATCTTATCCTGCTGTGGGATATTGTAACGGACATTGGCTCACCCTCGTACCTACCTGTGTGCTGTTGTGTTGTGGTTGACTTTTGTTGGCGCCAAAATCACTTGTGCAACGGCAAGAACTTTCAGGTTTTGCGCCAAAACCATGAGCGGACGTGCAGGAGAACGTGGCCAAGTATTGTTGGCCACGATTGGTGAACACTTTGTAACCATGAACTGGATTGGTTAACGAACTCACGAGCTGATTGGTTGTCCGGTGGAGCTCTAGATCCGACCGGAGCATATAAAAGTCAAGGGCTTCAGAGCCCAGTGTTCTATTCCGTTGATTCTTGTGTTGAGAAAGAACGGAATAATGTAACCCAAATCTTGTCATGATTATTCCGCATTAAATAAGGTTTAACTACTTCAAGTTTGGCTTCTACAATATCTTATTGCTGTGCGATATACTAATTCTCAATTATCTCAGGAAGTAATCGATCAATCTTTTCGTGTAAACTATAGTTGGAAAGGTAATTTAATTTGCTAAAAGAAATGCCGGAACAATGTACGCCGTAACTCTACTAGTTTCTGCTTAATTTGAAGGAAAGCACATTATAACATCCTCAAAGTGGCGACCATGCAATATACTAAATCTCGTGTATCTCCGGAACTAAGTGGTCAATCTTATCTTGCGACCAATCATTGGAAAAATAATTTAATGTTCTAAAAGAAATGCCTGAACAATGATGTATCCCGTAAATATTTTAGTTTTTGTTTAATGTGAAGGAAAACATAATGTGTGCGTAATTATTGCTGCTTTATGTGTGGTTCTTTTGGAAACGATAAATTATTAAAGCTGTGTCATATTGTTCACAGTGCGTCACTTGAGCAGTGGCCTTTGCAGGCACACGGTAGTGTACCTCATGTAAAGTCATTGTTGAATATGACATCTCGTACCCCTCTTTTAGTACACTTGCAAGTCTATAGAGGATACGTTACCCCAGCAGTTGTCGTTATGGCGGGCCAACAACCACAGACGAATAAGAACATAATCTTGTTACAGTTTGGTCCCAAAGCAATCTGCTGCTCACTCCGAAGAGAGAGCCGGTCGAACTTGGCCAGGTTTCTCGGCCTAAACACTTGTGGCTTTCGCCGTGTTTGGCTCTTCGTATTCCTGAACAGACGTCTACATGTTTATAGTTGGAAGGACTGTTCACCACCTCGTGGGTGCGACGGTGCCCAACTCGCACACCAGGTCTGATCTTGATGGGCATTTGCATTTGCCTTATAAAGGCTCCTAGACGCCATGACGCCAAGATGAGCCCGGGTGGTGCAATATTGGCGCAATAGAGCTGAAGCTAGCTTACCAAGTATGGCAATTGAGGGTCTTAGGGACTCTCATGCTAAGTAATGGGTAGGAGTCCTTGGCCGGCCAGCCATCCCCATTACATCATCCATCCCAGAATATCAATTCATCCGATTCTAGTTGCCTCCCCTTAAATGACTGTCTGAACTGTCATGTCATCACCCTGATTCCGATGACCTCATTCTGCAAAATATGAAGGCCTGCGGTGCTAACCTTGTGTGCGTCCCTATTTTGCTTTACATTGCGATGACTTCAGAATGCTGTCTGCCCTTCCTGGTGTTGCGACACAGGATTGAACAAAGTTTTCATTCGAGCCACTACCTGCTAACTCACAACCATTCATTGAAATTACAGCCATTTCTATGTGCAGCTTTGTGATGGTTGATCGGCCTTAAACTGGTGTCATTGATGGATTAATCTTCTCAAGAATACTTATTATGATGTTCATGGTACGGAGAACCATGGATGAGGAATTCACATCATCTCCTAGTAGTGGGAGCGGAATTGATGTCCATTTACCTTTGAAATCTTCATGGATATTTTGATGTGAATGGAAGGTTACCCAGGATAATGCTTTGCCTTCGTGGTCAGCCTTGCTTCTGGTGGATTCTGACCAGTCAATCATTTCCAGAGGTGCATCAATGATTTTTTCTTCGCTGGTGAGATTTACCATTCGTAATGGTGCATCACATGAACATTTAGTTTTACTTGGATGACGTGTTCAAGACTCGGGCAAGCCTCTTCTGCTTTATTCTTCGATTGTCCTAGGTTGAGACTGGTTGTCACAGACATACCTTCTGGTGGGTGAAAGATGAGACATACCTGTTGCATGTAATTAGTTTCCCGATGTACTGAAGGCTGTGTTATTATCTATATTGTCAATTGCAGCACAAGTGAATACATTATAGGTAACAAAACGTACAATAAAACCAACTTTAATTACACATATAAAGTGGCAATAATTATGCGTATATTATGTTTTCCTTCAAATTAAACAAAAGAGACTTACGGCATATTGTTCTTGCAGCTCTTTTGGAAAATAAAATTATATTTCTAACAACAGGTCGCAGGTCAATATTCGTTGTGGAGATACTACAGATTAGTGTAACGCATGGCGGTCATTTTTATGATGCTGTAATATGTTTTTCTGTATATTAAACAAAACTAGTAAATATACGGCAAACAAAGCTCTGTTTTCTTTAAAAACATTAAATTATCTTTCCAACGATAGGTTACACTATAAGATTGATCTATTAGTTCCAGAGAAACAAGCTATTCAGTATATCTTATGGTGGCCATTTTTAGGAAGTCATAATGTGTTTGCCTTCAAATTACGCAGAAACTAATTGATTTACGGCTTACAGTGTTTCGGTATTTCTTTTAGCAAATTAAATTACCTTTCCAACGATAGTTCGCAAGAAGGGATTGATCGATTAGTTCCAGAGATAATTGACAATTAGCACATCACACAACAGTCATATTACGTTTTTCTTCGAATTAAACCAAAACTAATAGATTTATGGCATACATTGTTCAGGCATTTCTTTTAGAAAATTAAATTATCTTTCCAACAATAATTCGCACATTAGGATTGATCGATTAGTTCCGGAGATAATAGACATTTAGTGCGTCGCATGGTGGCCATTTTGATGACGTCATCACGGATTACGTTGTTACTTCCGGGAGTGTCTCCCGGTGAATTTGGAAACTGCAATGTGTGTACAGCTTCCATATGCAATATGCAATATGCAGCTTGTTGCCGGAACTGAAATGTTTTGGCACTTTTTGTCGCTAACAGCATGTACTACAATGACCTGGGGTGCTGTTGAATTTATTCATTAGAAATTATGCCATCATCCCGTATACAGTTTTCCTTAAACCGTTCTACAGTTTTTCTTTCTGGCAAGGCGCCTTCTTTATTGTTAAACCTCCCAGCTGCTCACGTACAGAGATATTCCCCATCTTCTTTTCTACCCGCATGGCTGGTGGCTGCTTTCCGCTTCTTCTTTCCCGCCACTGCCGCCTGTGGTTAGCCAGCAATCCCAGAACTTCCCAAGGCGACGCTGTCCGCCATGTTGGTCTTTTGTGCGGGACTGGCACCGCAATAATGGCCGACACTGGTTTTGGTCTGGGGACGGGAACCCTACCAGAGAAACTGATCGCTACGGACGCCAGAGAGAAAAATCAACCACCCCTGCCCCCAACCAAACGTCCCCTCTTCCTTCCACCATCCCATCATACGCCATCCTTCCGTCCCCCCCTTTTGGGAATGGGCAACGCCCGATTACCTTTCAACAACAGCCCAACTGGTTGCGCAACTACAATAACTTCCACATCGCCCTTCGACTAGCAGACTGACGTTGTCCTGGTTGCACTACGTCACTCTGCAGTCTTTTCCCTTCCTTTTACAGGATATAACCCCCTTGTCTTCCCTTCCTGAAGCCCCAACTTCCCTCTTTTCCCCCACTTCTTGTACGAATGGTGGTGTTTTGTTCTTGGCGAAGAAATATGTTCTGACACTTGTCCCCATAATGGCGCGCTATGGATGATGGGAGACGGAGCGCAGCGCCGCCGTGGGGATGTAGCCGGCAGTTTTGAGAAGCGAGGTCGGTTTGTTTGTTGGTTGGTTACTTGGTTGGCCAGACGGACGGGTCTTGCTTTGCGGTCTGTCGCGACAGCCGCAACCAGTCTTCACTCAGGGGTGCCAGGTGTGAGGTTAGGATAAAACCAATAAAATTGCCCGGCACATTCACTGACAGTACTGCACAGAAGCTGCTGTGGATGTTGGGGTCACTGCCATTTGTTTGAGTGATAACTACATTGAACGTTTTTTTTTTTTTTGGGGGGGGGGGGGGCCCCCCCCCACCCACAGTGGCAGGACCAGCACCGTAGTAAGGTCCCTCGAGGCCCAGGGCAAAATTTTAACCGCTTCCCCCTTTAAACTGACTCTGCCCCTCCCCTCTGACATATATTCTCGGCCAAAATCACTAATAAATCAGAATATATTCATGAAAGGAAGATTTGAATGACTCTAGGAAATTAATTAAGACATTGTCTGATAACACATATACTTAAAATATTTTCTGAATACAGATCAGGGCGATACTTTACTGAATTCTTGGTGGTTTTACCAATGGGGGGGGGGACAGTTCAGTAGCAAGTTAGTAAGCAATGTCATACAAAAAGTAATTTAATATTTTCAAAATAACCTCTCTATTCCGGGAAACCCCAAACGGTTACAGTTACAGGAAAGGGAAAAAGTTAGTCCGTAGGTCATTCAGGAGCTTTTTGAGGGGCCCCTGGTGACCCCGAGCGAAGCGAGCCACCACAGCCCAGTGTGTCAGAATTCTTGTCTCCAAACCAAGTGAATGCCGGTTCAAATCCCAAGTTTTGAACCGGGATTTAAACCTCAAATTTTAAAAACGCCTAGAAGTCAGTTCGGGTCTGAAGAGTGTAATTTAAACGGTTGTGCCACTTCTCTTTACCATACCGAAAGTCAAGTCCACGGAAAACCGTTTATCTGGATCAAAAGGAACACATCCGAAAATTATTAATAATTTTCTTAGAATCTGCAATGTGCACTATAGTGTCCGCGGCCTATCTTGAGTTCTCCGCAGAACGAACACAGATAATCGATTGTACGTTTTAAGTAGCAGAGTGCCTTGTTGATATCCAAGATGGTTACAAAAACAATGGCGGCCATCGATTAAAGCCACCCCATCCAGGAAGATGTAGCCGCTCACGAAATACTTGCAGGACTCAAGATACACCGCGCGCACAATAATTGGACTAATATGTGGGTTCAAGATGCCCGATGGCTGCGCAAGCTGGGGTTTATTTAGTAGGGGTTTATTTTAAACTGTATGCACCTCAGGCGGGCACGCATACTATTAACCTGGCAAGTATGTACAAGGGTGAGGTGTGCCGCTATAAAAGAATAGCACATCGCCAACACTACTGTCCATTAGACCGACCTGATAGTAAGTGAGCAGTCCTGGGTTCGAGTCCCAGTCGGGTCAATTGTCTGTTCTTTCTTTCTCAGGTCAGTGTAGTCCTATCTTGTATCCTCACAAGACCCGTCTTTAATGCAGACTGTTCGATTAGATTCGTTCACCCTTTATTTTGTGATTTAGTCGTAATTTACTGCTTGCATTATTTTCTAGTGTGAAGGCCAAGAAGCAAGTTTCCCTCCTTGTGTGTGTGTTTATGCCTTCAGGTCATCACTGAAAAAGGTTGAACAGGCGCTAAGCTCGGTTGGAGCCTGCAACCAGGAACCACCTTGGTAGCGCAGTGGTTAGAGCACCTGGCTAGAAATTATTGCAAAGTCTTGGGTTCGAGTCCCAGTCGGGGCAGTTGTCAGTTGGCAGTTTCTTTCTTTCTCGGATTCATATATCTTGTATTCTCACAAGGCCAGGCTTTAATACAGACTTTGTTACGTTACGCTACTGTCCGTCCGTTATGCGCCCGGACGAAATACACATGAGTGACCGCTTTGACAACTTTTACAGAATGCATTTGATATTTGACCATGAAACTTTACATTTCTCTAGACAAGTATCTTACAATTGTTATGCGTGAATTCTTTGTTTTTACAACATTTGAGTTCAGAAACTCCGATCTCAAGTAAATTCTTGCCTGTTCAACCTTTTTTCAGCCTCAATTCCCCCCCCCCCTAAGTTCTGGGTAAGTGATCATAAATTATAATGTAGTAGACACGAGAGACAGCCCCACTCCCCACCCCCAGAGAAGGGAAAGGCCGAATAGCGATCGCTAGCCGAGGGGCCTAACTGACCCATTTTTTAATTGAAGACACTTTCCTAACTGTTGCATAAGATTTTTTTTTTCTATTTTGAGCTTTCTGTTCAGTGGTGGCTTCGTTTTTCGTGCTATAGCAATATAATGATTTGCCCGAAGTCATTAAATCTTTAGTGTTGGAACTTTCAAAGCTCAATTATTCCGTCACTTGTTTAATTCATAACTTGGTCACCACCGCTCTTCCACTGCTTTTCCTTCCCTTCTTTTTCTTTTTTTCCTCTGTCTGCCCCCTCCCCCAACCCCCACTATATCCCATCTTCTTGTTTACTTTAGTTTTTGTTATTGTCTGCTGACATTGTACATAATTACATGATGGTTTGGGTTAGGAGTAAGAATGGACCCAGCACCTAAACCTCGCCCTTTGTGGCACAATCAATTTTTATTATTGAATTTTGTCGATCTTATGTACTTTCACGTGCTACAATAAAGTTTATTATGATTATTATTATTATTATTATTATTATTATTATTATTAATACCATTAGGCTTTGTTTTACGTGCTAACGCAAAACTATTTTGCTTCAAAAAGGGTTTAAAAGGTTTAACGAGCGTTAACCACTCCTGGTCATCTGCCCGAAGCCCTATGTCTGCAACAGCCAGATTCCCAGGCGGTCACCCAACCAAGTATCAATCCAGCCCAATGCTGCTTAACTTCGGGGATCTGACGAGAACCGGTGTTTCCAGCACTGCAAGGCCGCAGATTTTGCTTCATTTTTCGTGCTATAATAATGCAATACTATTTTTTTTCCCTAACAATGAACTTCTTACTGCTACGTTGCACAGGTAGAATTTCGATAACCTCACGATTACCTCAACACGGCTCCGTACTACTGAGTAAAAGCCGGACCATGAGAAAAAATTTGGACACGCGACTAGGTCTCACAATATGTCTGGCAAAAGCGCCGCTGACTCTTTGTCCTGTTGCCGGCTTCTGTCAATAGAGGGCGTCAGTAACAGCCCAAAAGAATGCCAAGACGCTGCCGCTCTTTTCCTTTTAAACCCTTTCTGGCAACACGAACGTGTTGGCCATTTACATTCGACTTCGAAACTTCGTGAGTGGCAGTGTGACAACTTAAAAAGTTACTTAAAATTGGCTTTAAAGCTATTTCAAATTCGTCATGTAAAGCTACGTACAATTAGAAGTAACTAGCTGTACCCCCAGCGTAACATACGCCGGTCTAGCCGGTTCCCACATACCTGAGCGAAATACTGTAGTAGGCAGTATGGAATGAAAAGGGTGCATACAACACTGGTCTAATCTCCCCCTCCCCCCCACCCCGTAACCCCATAACTTACTTACTTAGCTGTACCCCTGGCATAACATACGCCGGCTTGCTGGTTCCCGCATACCTGAGCATAACACTGTAGTGGGCCTCGTCTTCCCATATTGTGTCGTCTGAATATCCCGATCTCTGCTCCCTCTTTGAACACCTGCTGATTTGTGTTATGAAAGTAAATGTTTATTTTGAATGGAGGACGTTTCTCTGTTCTGATACCAAACCCAACAAACCCAACAACAGTTGTGCATGCAGTGATTGTTACTCAACCAACTTTGAAACTTTGAAACTTCCAAGTCGGCTCTTAAGAACTAGCTTTGTTAATGCAATATGTCGACTGTTATAGGCCACGTCTGTTTGTTTGACATTGTCGGTCGCTCGCCCTCTTTCATTATACACCCTCTTTCATTGTAGTGCATAATAATAATGAATTTGTTTGGGCAACCTAAGCGTATTATATATATATAGAAGATATGCCTAAAAACGTCGCTACTTGCTAGATGTTCGACCTGTCCACAAAAACCGTGTTCCAACGACTGGCTGTACTGCCGAACATGCCCCAGCCACTTAGCAACGTCCGTGGTAACGACACTTCGTGGCGCCTACATGCCTTATCCCCTACCCTCCACCAATGTCGTTATAGAACTAGCGGGATAGTTTGCTGTCAAAAACCTGAACCATACCATCTCTGCCGGACAGAGTTCGCAGAAGCTCATGGCATTCACGGCAATGCTTTGGACATTTTCCTAGTTATCGTCAACCTAACATGCAACCCATAAATTAAGTATCGTGATACTCCGAAGAGGTCACAGCATTTAGCTGCCTAGGTTGCAAAAACTCTTTGCGACCACTGCCATTACAAAAAAAAAATTAACCTTTGTGTACGCCAAACACAACAGCCTTCCAACAACGGAATAATTTCAAACGTGCACAAAAACACAAAGCATTTCAAACTCAAGTCCGAAAAGCTAGAAACGGACAAAAAAGTTGAAGAAAATCGTCACAGAGAAGACCGACCGCACCCCCTACATCCCCGAACAAACTAGTTTTACCTGAAGCAAAACCTACTTAACAATCATCACCATACCACCTTACACAACGCGCAACACTTCTTCTACAACGATGACTAAGCTCTTCTTGCACGACAACGGCTATGCAAACATGTTTATCAGCATATGGGGACCAACAACGCACGAGCCAGGAATACTCACAATGGGGACCACAGCTTTGACTTCGTCGGTTGGTTGGTTTAGTTGGTCGTTCCCCAACCCCACCCATACCCCTATAACTCCCTCCCTTCTCTCAACTGCATATACACTAGTCTCCCAAGGTTCCTACTCTACCCCCAATACCCTTGCTCGGTCCCTTCCTTTTTCTTTTGCCAGCTGGTTCCAATGCATCCTAAGACTTCTTCTTCACTCCGAAGCTAAGGGTTTCTGATTGCTGAAATTAATGGAGCAATCCGGTGGGCCGGCCAGACGCTTTGCAGCCGGTCCAAAGCAGTCGATGAAAGCTCGTAAACTGATTGCCGACCCAAGGAAGGGTCCCGGCCGATTTCAAAGACAGTTTTATGTGAAGTCTCTCTCTCTGTATAGATGGTAGGAGGAGGAAAGGGGGAGAGAAAGCTTGCTTTATAGGGAGAGAGAGAGAGAGAGAGAGAGAGAGGACGAAGGGGAAAGTGAAGGATTTTTCAAGAGAGCCTGAACATTCGGCTTGAAAAGTGTTCTTCGGCAACCCGGCAACGTCCATCCGGTTACTGCGGGACGACAAGGAGCTTGCCAAGTTCTTGGAACTTGACGTCAGATGCCATACCGTACTTCAGAATCAGCAACGTTAAATAATGGTTTTAATGAGTAATGAATGACCTGAGGCAGCTGGACACAAATGCTGACACAAGAACTGTTAAAAATCGTGACGTGTGTTTGATTAGTGTTTGGGACAGTAAACAGTGAAACAGCGAATAGTGAAATGAGTGTTCACTCCAACCAGTGTTGGACTGTTCACTCATTACTGAAATTAGTGAATACTAGCTGTACCCCCGGCGTAACATACGCCGGCTAGCTGGTTCCCGCATACCTGAGCGTAACACTGTAGTGGGCCCCGGTTTTTCCCATTGTGTGGTCTGAATATCCCCATCTCTGCTCCCTCTTTGACACCCTGCTGATTTGTGTTATGGAAGTAAATGTTTATTTTCAATGGAGGACGTTTCTCTGTTCTGATACCAAGCCCAACAAAGCCAACAACGGTTGTGCATGCAGTGATTGTTACTCAACCAACTTTGAAAGTCTTCCAAGTCGGCTCTTAAGAGCTAACTTTATTAATGCAATATGTCGATTGTTATAGGCCAAATCTGTTTGTTTGACATTGTCGTTCGCTCGCCCTCTTTCATTGTACACCCTCTTTCATTGTAGTGCATAATAATGATGAATTTGCTTGCCCAACCTAAGCGTATTACATGTATAGATATGTAAAACGGTGACATTTTCCAGTTCAATATCTCAAATAGACTTTAAAATAGCACTTGATACTGATATATATGGTAGAGAGGAACCTACCAACGATTGCATATTGGTAGAAAGCAGGTGAAAAGTAGGAATTCCGATTAGGTCCCATCCAAAAATGCAATTTTCCACATTTTTGTTTCAAATCCACCCCTCTCCCTGCCCCCC
>JAHWFP010134892.1:46691-63378 GCA_023313725.1 Lithobius niger | reverse complement strand
AATAATAAACTAGGCTATGGCAGTGACAGACATACCTATTACGAAAATGGTGGGGAATAAATAATCAACTAGGCTACGGCAGTGACAGACATACCTATCACGAAAAGGGGGTTAAAAATGAAATGGAAGTGAAGAAAGAAGTGAAGTGGGAGTGAAGAGCTGCTATTCGCCGAAGTAAGGCATTCATTTCCTTTCGGGAAAGAAAAAAAAGCTGACTACCCATGTGGTGCCAAAAAAGTTAACAGCTAAAGGGTACCTCTGCCATGTCACTGTGTCTACCCAAGCCTGAAAAAGTGATAACAATAGCAAACATCATCCCGGTGGGGGTATCGAACAGGTGTACCCCTTACCGCTATACATATTAAAAATCTCCTTTCAGTCGCAATCGCACTTCAATCATGCAACGCTGGGTTGCTGGTTTAGGTCCCAAACCCCCAACAAACCCACGGCGTAATACCATCGGGGAAACGCAAAGCAACCCCGATTGGGATACCACACACCAAACCTTGGCCACAGCATCCCACCACGCCGAGCCACACAACATCCCGTTTTAAATCCCCCTTCCCCTACTTGCTCCCCTCTCCAGTTCCCACTTCCCTCCCTAGGCCATGACGTCACAACTCAACCCTCCTTTTATCAAATTTCGGACGTCTCATTCAGATTAAGGGGTGGTGGGGGGTTTCTATTGACAGGAATCGAGGGGTGACAATCGGGACAAGGGTCTTTCTTCCCAGTACCGGCCCAGATTAAATTTTCATAATTCACGAGTGCGAGGCATGTCACGAACAATGGGGACCCGCACGGCCTCCTGGACCCGGGGTCGAACCCCTCACCCGACCCCCGTGCACACACACACACACCCGCATACACTTTGTGTAGAGTGTATGCAAAGTGGGGTAAGGGGATATACATCTAAATATATGAAAAAAAAGGCTTTGACGTCATGGCTGTCATCGTCAAATGACGTTATTAGAACAACACTAACCCCCAGCTGGTGAGTTTGTACAGTTATTAATGACGTCAGCGAAATATGCTAACTATCGTATTAAGGTGGTAAAAAAAGACGTATGATGTGTTGACAATCATTCACCAAGGTTGCAACATTTCGGTCGTTATTAGCACAACACCATTTTCCAGTATTCGTTTTTTCATGATACGACGAAAGTTGCTCAAATTCTTCATTAATTAATTTGTGGCACCCAAGATATACGAAGAAAGACATCATCTGACGGGCTACACAAATGGCCACTACAGAGCAGTGACATGACGTAGTATTATTGTATATAACTCTATGCTGGAGCCTTAATGGGTTAGCTGCAAGGGGCACTGCAGAGAGAAACAGAAAGGCGTCATACTGAAGCCGATGCTGTGAAGATTGATTTCTTAGACCTAAAATGCGTGATTTTTGTTGTTGAAAAAAAAACGTTATTTTAAGCCTAAGAAATCCGCTCTTCCGTTGTTTTCCCCTTATGTAGTGCACCTTGTAGTTATGCCCTCCAAAACCCAAGCTGGTGCCAATATGGCGGCAAATGTCACTGCTCTGTAGTAGGTAAAAGCAAAACGATTTTAATTTTCGGCAAATATATTGATGCCCTGGTCACCTAAAACGCAATTTAGACAAACAATGACGAGTAATGATACTTACAGGACGTATTGTATGACAGTTTCGCAAATACTTACAAATAAAATGACTTATTTACAAATAAAAACGATGAAACATAAACTGGGTCAGCCTACTGCAGAACCACCATCTTGGAATGGTACAACTTCGACCACTGACTTCTACAGAATATCTCCTGGTAATGATTCAAACATATGTACATTTTTTGCCACCGTTCCATCTGAATGAAGTTTTTTACTGAAGTCTTTTACTCCTTGTCCTCTGGTTGGAGGAGGATGTAATGTTTGTTATGGTTTACAACGGCTTAGCTTCCTACTGCAATCACGAAACTGGTATGTGCACTAATGTATGAAGTGAGCGAGCAGCGTCATGTGGCGACATATTGCTACAAGAGAGATACCTGCAAGGGGCACTAGGTTGAAATGGTGGGTTAAACAACGGCACTTCTAGTCAAGCCAGTGCTTTGAGAGCGGTTTTCGTAGGCTTAAAAACCTGTTGTTTTCTCCAAACCCTTATGCCACGAGGTTGTAATCGGAAAATAAAGATTCCACTTGCTTAAAAATGTCAGCAACTGCCAACAAATCGACAAAAATCGCCCAAATTAGGACTAAGAAATCCACTCTAATAGCATTGGCTTCAGTAAGACGCTCTTCTTTCCCCCCACCAGTGCACCTTGCAGCTAACCCAGTTACTGGGTCCACCATAGAGTTATATACAATAATACTACGTCGTGTCACTGCCCTATATTTGCAGTGTGCTTACGGATGTGAGAAAAAATACATCAGTAAGCACACTGCAAATACTAGCCTTCTTTACAGGATATTTTAATGTTTTAGAACCGCCTGGTTCACCAATGACGCCAGCACGGTGGACGCCCACTAATTCATAATGCAAGGTGTTTTTATTCTTTTTACTCTTTATCTCTGAAGATGGTGTCACCTGTTTTATAATATTGACACTGAAATATTAAGTTTTTATTACCATTTTCGGCTGTGCTATACTGGCTCAGTTCCCACTTCCTACTTCAAACAAGGGCACAATGGTGCCAACGATGACATAACTGGCAAAATACTGGAATTTAAAAGGTAATTTTGAGGATCTACTGTGTGAAGAACCTTGAAATTGGTTTTAACCTAGCCTTGAAAAAGCCTTGAGAAATGGCTTCGTCTGTTACGTACGACCCCTGTTTAGTGGCAACTACACACAGACGAAGAATGGGGAAGAAGCCGCGAATTTTTGGGCGAAAAATTGCACCAACCTTATGAGGAATTGTAAGAACGTGTGACTTGCGTATGGTCATAGTTCAGCCAGTAAGCGTATTGGCTCATTTTTTATTACCAGATGAAAAACCTGGAAGAACAGGTGCAAGTTAATGATGATCCAAGTTGAAAATTCCAGGCTGACATGGTGAAAACTTTCACCATTGCTGCTAGCAACACCAGATGCTTACTGTGCGCGCGGCGGAAACTAGCGACTAGCGAAACTAGGAAACTAGAGACGAGCGACTACATCTTCCTGGAGGGGGCGGCTTTAATCGACGGCCGCCATTGTTTTTGTAACCATCTTGATATCAACAAAGCACTCTGCTGCCAAACATGTACAATCGATTATCTGTGTTCGTTCTGGGGCGAACTCAAGATAGGCCGCAGACACTATAAATATTGTAAGGAATTACCCCGTTATGGACACGTGGTTGGAAACTGAAAAAAAAATATTTTTTGTGAGATATAATACTCCCATGATGCTCGCTGCTCTCTCTGCAAATGGCCGCCAGCTTTTTTACTGCTTGATCACGGTTTAAGGTTTGTACCGTGACTTTGCTATCTGTTGTTCTCTGTGTTTGTTCGACATTGTAATTTCAATTTTTGTATTTTCAGTGTTTTGCTCGCCTGATGAGGGACCAGTAGAGTCCGAAAACTTGCATTATTTGTGTGCACGGCGTATCTTGAGTCCTGAAAGTATTTTATGAGCGGCTACGTCTTCCTGGAGGGAGCGGCTTTCATCGACGGCCGCCATTGTTTTTGTAACCATTTTGGATATCAACAAGGCACTCTGCTACCAAAAACGTACGATCGATTATCTGTCTTCGTTCTACAGCGAACTCAAGATAGGCCGCGCACACTTTAAATAGTCTAATAAACTGCAAGGCCTCCACCTCCACGTCAACCTGGAATTTTCAACTTGATGAAAAACCTGCTAGAACGTCTTAAAATTCCTCATAAGGTTGATGCTTTGTTTATGAACCTAACGAATAATTTTAAGAAAATGTGTCTTATGTTTTTTTTATTTTTATTAAGGATGAAAAACCTGCAAGCAATTCCCTAAGGTCTTATAAATCCAGGAAATGCAAAACAGTTGGACAAACTCGCATGTACAGTCCAGTAAAATAAACAGTCAGCATGGACACACTACATGTTACGTGTACAGTAACACACTGATGCAGTAATACATTCTAACTATTTTAAGAACCACACTCTTGCTTTTTTTTTAACTTCAGCCTGAGAATATTTTTTTTTTTTTTTTTTTGAGAATGCTTAACATTACATGTAACCAGCTCTGAGATATAGATTAATAGCTTGTAAATTTCTTACTGTAGAAATATTTCCACCTAGGAACTTTGAGACTTATCGTGTGCGCGCCGTATCTTGAGTCCTTGAAGTATTTTATGAGCGGCTACGTCTTTCTGGAGGGAGCGGCTTTAATCGACGACCGCCATTGTTTTTGTAATTGCCCTTTAAATCACGTATCTGAGAATCTGGAGTCAAATCTAACGACTAGAGCGGTGGCATGATAACAAAGTAACAAAGATTATACCAAATTGTAACCAAAGTAACAAGTGTGTCGCAGTTTCTTGCAGGGTGATGCAAGCTAGCAGATAAACCTCAGCACAATAATCAACGAGGCATATCTTCAACTGATTCTCTACAGCATGTCAGTACCATTTTATCCAAAGGATGGGCCTACTATCCCTCAGAAGCAATACCAACTCGTCCGCCCCCCACCCCCCTCCAAGCACACAAGAACCGCTCGGCCAGCCGCACTACACCCACACACCACGCGTTTCGTTCGTTGTATCCATTAGGCTTTGTGCAATATGACGCGAGCGCAGGCAAAGCCGCAAAAATTTCATCAATGAAAATGCATTCCGAGTTGAATAGAGGCGGGGGCGGTAGTTGGGGGGGGGGGGGGGGGGGTTTGAGTGCGGACTGGCAGATGCAGCCTTCGTCATGGGAGGGGAGGAGGATGTACACAGGAGGCGGCCAGCAGTGGGCTTTTGCCAAGAAAAGCGTCCTCGGTCGCTGTTGTGTGTATGCAGATTTCCTGGGTGCCACAATTCGACAATGGTTGGCGAGTGTAGAACGCCGTATAGCTTTTCTGGGAGGGGGGGGGGGGGATGGATGGCCGGGAACAGAAATGGGAATAAGAGGGACGCCAGAAAACGGGAATGCATGCGGGCGGCGGGACACTCACTGAAATCGACTGAAAACTGACAAAGTGATGGAGAACCCAAAACCACGAGGAAATGGGACAACTTGAAGATGAGCATGTGGGCGCGTTATGTAAAAAGGAAGCTGGAGTATTCGTCGGGATGTCCGTGGGTGCGTTTCTTTTCGTTGCAGTAGTGAAGCACTTTGAACAGTTGAGGCAGCGAGGATTCTTCCCGGTTCGAATCAAATGGGACTTGAATTAACTTCTCAATTCGTGTAGGAAAGGAAGCTGGAGTATTCTTCGGGATGTCCGTGTGTGCGTTTCTTTTCGTTGCAGTGGTGAAGCACTTAGAACAGTTGCGGCAGTGAGGATTCTTCCCAGTTCGAATCAAATGGAACTTCAATTAATTTCGTAAGTCGTGTGGGAAAGGATTAAGGGCACATGAAAGCGTCCGTGTATACGAGATGGTCGAATAACAATGCACCTACGTGATGACAACGGTGAAGCAGAGCCACAGGGGGTCGATAGGTAACAACAATGGACAATACCACCAGCACGGAACGCGTAAAAGTGCAGGGCCAACTGGGGACAATGGGTGAATCAAAGAGTTACCGTCTAGACAGGGTTTGACCCGAATAGCGACTTCCCATGAAAAGGGCCAAAATTAAAACTGGCTCGGTTGAGTTGGAGGATATATGGAAAACCTTCCATAAGCTGGTAACGTGATTACCAGGACCGTTGAGGGACCAGATGAACGATCAACGGCAAAAATTGCACTTTAAAATGAGTAACTACTGTGTGAAGCTGGTACGCTTGGGCAGGTTACCGGTATTAAGTAATTATTCGGTATTCGGCCTATTCGGCCAAAAATTCAAGTATTTGGTATTCGGCCGAGTATTGATTTTGGCCGAATAACGATATTCGGTATTCGGCCGAATAACGATATTCGGTCGAATATTTTTGTTAGTATAGATTTATGCAATTGTGTTAATGTTAAGAAAGTTTAGCTAAGCATTTAGTTTTTGGTTTATGAGGAGTTATCTGCTGACATTCATAAAAGATGGAAAAATTATCAAATATATTTGATTTACAGGTATTCGGCTGCGCATTCGGTTAAGTATTCGTCCGAATAATTCGATATTCGGCCATTATTCGGCATAGGACTGAATTATTCGGTATTCGGCCGAATATGTAAATTGTTCGGTATTCGGTAGTTTAACTATAGAGCAGTGACACGACGTAGTATTATTGTATACAATTCTATGCTGGAGCCTTAATGGGTTAGCTGCAAGGGGCAGTGCAGAGAGAAACAGAAGGGCGTCACACTGAAGCCGATGCTGTGAAGAGTGATTTCTTAGACCTAAAACGCGCGATTTTTGTGGTTGGAGAAAACAACGTTATTTTAAGCCTAAGAAATCCGCTCTTCCGTTGTTTTTCCCTCCCTTTTTATGTAGTGCACCTTGTAGTTATGCCCTCCAAAAACCATACTGGTGCCAATCTGGTGCCAATATGGCGGCAAATGTCACTGCTCTATTCGGTTGTATAGTCGGTATTCGGCAACTATTCGATTGTGTATTCGGTAAATTTTTTATTCAATGCATCCCCAATATCGAAAATGCCGTGGGCAAGGATACACGTATGAACATACACCCAAAGACTCAGGTAAAAGTTAAGAAAAAAAAGGCCTTATCAACATTTGTAAGTGTTTTAAAGGTGCACAGGCATATAGTAAAAAGTTTCCGAGTTAAAATCAAACTGATTATAAAGAGTAAACAATGTAAAATATAAAATAAAATAACGTTCAGTTATGACATCACTTTTAGTTAAAATATGTGCTTGTGACGGGCGATGCCAGACCCAGCATTCTGGGCTTTGGCAAGTCGGTGACACCGTCCGGGGACTTAAAACTGTCAGACCACACCCGTATTACAACGAAAAATTGGGCAAAACCAAGTAGACGTTGACAGCGACCTCCAAGTGCGCAGTTTCGGTTTATTAAATTTTTGTTTGTTAGATGTGATCATGTAGGTGTTAGGTCACTTCTCATGTGCCAAATTGGACAAAAAACGGCTTTGCCGTTTAGAAAAAAAAAGAATTAGATCTCGTAGCCCCATACTCACAGGTGTGAAGGTACATGAATAAAAACGGATTAGAGTTCACTCAAATGCAAGAACTATAATTTGAACTCCAATTCCAGGGAACAAGGACTGTTTTTTCTCAGTGGTTTTGTCAGAAAGTGAACGCAGTTTGTGTTTGAAATGTTTAATGTTTGTGTGCGTGCGTATGTTTATGTGCACTTAATTTGTACAGGCTTTTTTAAATATTTGTCTGTGTTTGTTGTTTCATATTTTACGTATGTTTCCTGTGAGTGGCTATATGTGTATTTTGTGTGCATTTATAATTCGTGAAATAAGCATACTCCTAATTAAGACAGTTTTTATTGCCTGTCTTTATTTATGTCTTTTTCATCCTTTGTAGGCGTTTTGCAGTTTACAGCGTCTGTTTGTATGTGTTTTAGATTTTCGTTCTCTTTCATATGTTTGTGTATGTTGTATTATGTCTGCGTATTTTATTTGTGTGAAGTATTCAACCATTTTGTTTGTTTAATTAGTGATGTACATGAATACGTATGCATGGAGAATGGCATGTCACAATCCTTGTTCCCTGGAATTGGAGTTCAAATTATAGTTCGTTGCGTTTGAGTGAACTCTAATCCGGTTTTATTCATGTACCTTCACACCTGTGAGTATAGGGGTACGAGCTCTAATCTTTTTTTTTTCTAAACGGCAAATTTTTTGTTCAGTTAATTTGTTGGCTTTTTTCGCTTCCGTTTTATTGTAATTGCTACGGTATGTTCACTGTACACTCAATTTTGTTTGCAAAAAAAAAGAAACATTAGAAACGCGTATTCCTGTACAGGTTCTGCCCAAGCTTTATCCCATGTTTGCTATTTGATGGCAACACACTAGCGTGTGTCTAGAGTTAGCATGTATCAGCTGATGGATAGTTGATTCTGCATTGTTGCAAGCAGATGCAGTATTATGGAAAACAATCGCGGAAACAATTTAACTAGCTTCCCGAAGCCTGCATTGAAGAAGTAAATAAATCATTCAGTCATGTCGGTCGTCAAGGCCCCAAAATTATAGACTTGGCAACCTCTGGTTTAAAAACTGAAAGATTAAAGCGAAAACCAAGGTCATTTCATTTTGGTTCTCGACAAGATTGAATGTATTTAATGGAGCCGCAGCCCGAAGCTACCACGACATTGTTACTTTTTCCCCGTGCCCGAGCATCGTTGCATTTTGTTCAAGTGAGCTCCAATCCGATCTTGTGCGCCTTGCCTATTGTTGCCCCATTGTTACATGTTGCAGCATTGCATTCTGGGCCCCCGCCGCCGCCTGTCCAGTTTTAGTCTTCTGTACAGCCGTACCGGCTGAGAAGACTATTGCAACGACTTTGTCCGTCCGTCCGTCGCTTTTTTCAACTTCGCAACGGTACCAGAAATTGACGACCACTGTTTACAACGTTCGATTCAGTGTCAAAAGTTAGTTAAATAACATGGCAAATTAAAACATCGTTGCGTCCATAAGCTAATAGACTTCTTCGACGTAACTAAATTAAATAATAACATTTCATCGTCGAATTGAAATCCTGAAGATTTGTGTTAACGCAGCCGTAAAAACAAAAACATTTTAGCTTCGTTTAAAAGAGTCTTGTCGCATTGTGGCATGAATGAAATAGGCTTACGATTGAACCAAATTCTCCATTAAGCCTATCTGCTACTTACGAAACCAAAACTGCCGTTAAAAAATTAGGCCTAAAAAATGAAAATTAGATTTAAAATCATGTTACCATGGCAACGTCAATAGTTGCATACGAGTCGCTGCTGTTGCGTTTCTCCTGTCCCTTCCCTACTACCACTGATCTATATTAGGCTACGTTGCGCATTACGTTGTATTCTGTAACTGTGTGCGCGGAGGCTTACTGTATACAATCCAAATATCTCCGTTAGTCGCTACTTACGAAATTAAAGTTGTAAATTAGGCCTAAACGCTGACAATTATGCCTAAACCGTAAAATAAGCTTAAAAGCTAACACATTTGTAACGGGCAATTCTGATGGTTACTGTTTTTAGATTATATAATAGAGATAGCTGTTGTAGTGCATGATAGAGGTGTGCGCCTCAACATTGGAAGTGGACGAACTGTACAGAACACCATTGCGCTGCAGCCCCTTGTTTTTTTTTTAATTCTCGTGCACAAACGAACTCTAATAAGCACTGCCTGCCGGCCGTGCTAATATTGGTGTCAGTTTAGGATGCAACGGAGAAGCCGCGAATTCTCAGCCCATCCGATAAAAACAAAGGAGTTTTTATAGTCAACTGACCTACATCCAATCCTCTACAGACCACTAGAGGCTAACTTGCCTGGATCAAACTGATAATCGTGCGGCAGATAATAGAAGCAAGTGACCAACCAAACAATTCATCCCCCCCCCCCCGGCACCCTTTAGAAATAGAGGCAACAAAAAAAAAACCAGAATGTTATAGAGAAGGGAGCGTCAATAAGTTTCACTATTCCCAGAACGCCACGCGCTTATGTTTGCACTATCTTTGGTACTGTATTATCTGATAGTTGCACACCAGCAGAGGATTTGGGGTAGCCTGGTAAGCTTTGATTTCGTGATGTGGACGAGTTTTACGGAAGAATCGTCGCTTAATACGGCTGGAAGTTCGTGCTAACGAATATAAAAATCTAGATTAGAAGACAGGCTGAACAAATCTCGTTTTAACTCGAACGCACCCGTCCCGATCAACTAGTCAAAGAAAAGACTGACAGTTGTTACAAATTCAAAAATTGACAATATCAAGCTGTTTTTTTTTTATTTCCTAAAGTTTGTTTTAATTAATCAACTTTCCAAAATAAAACTTGTTGCGGATTCCCCAACAAATTTTCGCCGTTTGAAGTCGCCACATCAAACTCCAAGGTGATGGTGTTTGATGCCATCTTTTTTTTCTTAAATTAATAAATCGAAGCATGTGAAAATGCTTATCAGCGTCTTTCACATTTGCAAAGTAAAATACCGTTTTAAAAACGAAAAGTAACATTAAAAAGCAATAAATACATTAAGAATAGCAATTACACATAAACAAGATTAACATCGCTTGTCGCAAATCTTGTTTCCATGCATGTTTGCTGGGTCCAATGGCCAATGTGTCTAATCTTACATAGGTGGTCCTGCCTCAAGAACCTTCTAGAACTTTCTATTTCCCATAATGCCTTTGTTATTTCGCGGTTGTCAGGGGTTACCAAAACGTATTTAAGCAAAGGAGCCAGCATACAAAAACAGTCAGCCTTCGGGCCAGCCAACTGGCTGGTCCCTTCGACCCCTACTAGGGTTCCGGGTTAGGGAGATTTTGGAAGTTAGGCCTTTAGTAGGCTCAATTAAGGCCAAAGTTCCCCAGCTTTAAGAGTTTTGCGCCAGTCTAATTTGCTTGCTCTCCCATTTTGTTATTTTTCGTCATCGCTTATAAAATAAATAATGTCATCGTGGTGCAGTGGTTTGTTAAAATAGATATTTATATATATTAAGAGCTTCAATGAACACTTCCTGTTAGCAAGAAGGTTATCTTCAGTTTGTTTTTTAATTCATTAAACTTCTTAATATTTTTCAAGTTATCTGGCGGTTGTTGATTTATGATTTGCATCGTAGTTTTTTTTTCCGCATTTTTCCGTATAAATTCCTCCAGAGAGGAGCAGGTAAAATTGTTCTTCTGCCTATGGTACTATCTTTTAATTTATCCTGCTTCGTTTTTAGTGCAAAGTAGTAATTTAAAAGTGTAACGTAGATTCAACGTCCTCAACATTCATTAAATTATTCCTTAATTATAAAAAACAAAAATTACAGAAATTATGGTTTTTAAGATACGTTATAAACAGTGTTTTAGTGATTCTATTAAGGGTTTTTTTTGGAGTCTTAACATCGACGATTTTGTTGATTCGCCATAAATTTCAATGCCTTTGGAAAAATTAACTGTTTGTTTTTATTATTCAACATGTACCTCATACGAGAGATTTTGGGCATAATTAGTTTTAGCTTTTTGACAAGCGGATTAATGCGTTATTCAAATTTCCAGTTTTCATCGATGTATAAACTCCTAAGCATCCCCTTAAACCAGTAAAAGTTTCACCAATACTGAAGTAACTGAAGCCACCAACAACAGTTAAGAAGAGTGTGTTAAACTCATCTAACCACGTCACGTTATTTTTTTTTGGGGGGGGGGGGATTTTTGTTTCTATATTGGAACAAATACATAAGTTTCCCCACGATCACTCCTCCCTACTTTTTCATGTTCAACCCTACTCTCTTCTTTTTTCCTCCCCTGCCCCTCCCTCCCTTTCCTCCGACGTATTGTCTGCACTGTGAAAAACGCCGTCAGCTCCCGGGTTGTCGTTGTGAACAATTAAAATAAAAAGTATTAGTGATACTCGGTTAAATATTGAAAAAAAAGATGATATAGCCAGCTGTACAAAAGCGTATTTATTTATTTACTGTTGAAATATTCATATGAAGGTGAATTGGTAGCTAGTGCGAGCAAACTAAAAAAATAACTTTTAACGGATAAAACAACTTAATATTATACCTCTGGCTAAGGATTCCGTCGCTGTAGATCATTCAAATTAAAGGATTAGTGAAACTCGGTTATATATTGAACAAAATTGACAAAACCGGAGGGCTGACGATTTACACTTGGCTGTCAAAAGGCGTATTTATTTATTTCCGGTGTACATAGGCGTATTAACTTTATTTCCGGTGGAAAGATTCATATGTACTTAGATATAAGTGTATGGAGTCCGGCTCAAGGGAGGTGCTGATTGAGTGAGCGAAGCAAACGAACATCGGCATTTTCTACCCAGTGGGCATAAAAACACAGACGGGTTACACGCCTTTCCCAACAAACACATGAGGAAGCAATTAAATCGTCCCAACGTTTTAAACAGTGCATCAGTCCGTTTGTTATGTATGGCTGAAATGCACTGTAAATATTTGTACAGGGTGGTCTAAAAGTCTGGTCACTCGCAAATAACTTCCGGTATAATGGTCCTACGTTATTTCCGAAGACATATTTGTAATGTAAGTCAGATATGGGGAAGCCAATAGAGATATTTTCAATGACCTTGAAAACAATATTCAAGGTCATCAGCATTCTATTTTCCAAATGGCACAAGACACAGCAGAAAAGTGAATTACAAAGGTGTACGTGAGCGTCAAACATGACAAACTGCGAAAACAGATTGATAATCGGAGCATAATTGCAATAGTTGTGATGAAAACAAAATAGCAACAGTCTTCCCTGCACGTTTTGAAGCTTGGCATGAATGGCAGTTAAAACGTTCAAGGACGGCTTTGTTGCTATTTTGTTTTCATCATAACTATTGCAATATGCTCCGATTTTCAATCTGTTTTCGCAGTTTGCCATGTTTGAGGCTCACGTACAATTAATTAACTTTGTAATTCACTTTTTTGCTGTATCTTGCGCCGTTTGAAAGATAGAATGCAGATGACCTTGAATGCTGTTTTCAAGGTCATTGAAAATATCTTCATTGGCTTTCCCATATCTGACATAAGAATTAACATACCATTATATCGGCAGTTATTTGCGTGTGACCAGACTTTTAAACCACCCTGTATATAGGTTATTATAAGCTTTAAGTAGTTTACAAATGTTTCCGATTTTGTAGTTTGCATGTATAATAATTTCCTCTTCCCGTTGTTGTTTGGTAGGTCGCGACCGACTTGTACCCCTGTTTGTTAAGTGTTTTTTTTTTATGAAATTGGTTATTGATATAGTCCAATTCTTTTAGAAAACGATAATGCTGTTATTAAATAAATAAATAAATAAATTATTAAGCTTTTTGTCAGTTGCAGCAATTTGGCAGTAGATGGCGATACTCACCGTACAAAAATTCACCGATGCTATTTGCTTGGTCAATTTCCGAACAGACTCCAAAGAATTACAATCGGCTACTCATGGCGGCCATTTTGTCTATACCCTTAATATTGTTGTAGGTCGGACCATGGTCAGGCAATCCCACATTAAAATTACCATCCAAACCTGAATCACAACGGCTAGTTATTTCTAATTTCACCTTTGCCCACTTCCCACTTGCCCACCTTTTCACCTTTTCGTACGAAACTTAGGTTAAACTCCTAAGTCCACCCCCAAGTCTTTCCGCAAATCAACCCCCCCCCCCCCCGCCACGCCCAAATTCACTCTCGTCCCCTTCCGTCCGCGTCATGGGGTCGCCCAGTGCGATCCTGTGGCACAATTCACCACATTTCTACTTGCAAGTCTTTTCTGCACTCGGAGGGAACACTAGCATGACTTAAAGATAAACTAACAAAAGCTTGATTTTATTTACTCTTTTATAAGTCCATTAACACAACCTTTTGTTGATTTCCCCCTTTTATTTAACGCTCCTTAACGCTCGTTGGCCCTTTGAGTTAGCCTGCCTGTCTCCAAGCGCTACATACGGCCATGCAGCTTCCCCCAACCCCCACGCCCCATTTCAGAGCGACGCCATGTTATGTCTTGGAAAATGAAACAAGCGCGCCCTCTGCATTGATCCGACTTGCTCTTGATTATGCATTGCCCTCAATGTTTTCGGCGAGTGATAAAAATGATCATTAATGTGCTCCGTCTACAAATCTCGAGCCAATGTGCGGCCAACGATTTTGAAATTTATGGCTTGGAAAATCGCTTTGTATAGCTATAGCGCCACGAAGAAGAACGCCAACGCACTGCAGCGCTGAAAATCCGACCCAAAGCGTCATACACTCACTCGCACGCCCCCTACCGAAGGAAGCGAAAAGGCACAGACATGTATGGTCCAAAATGGAAAGTATACAGATACGGTCAGAGAAAAGTGAGTGCTTCTGCAGGGGCCGCCAGCAAGGTGGGGAGGGGGGGGGAGTTTAGGCCACATTTAAGCAACGATCTAGCTTTGCATTCTCGCAGCTAGAACGTAGCCGCGACGGCAAAGGGGTTTTGTATCCATGGCAACAGCGCTACTTTGATTAGCTATCCGACACTGTTTGGATAAATGCTTGCCGTCGTATAATCCGTGACAATAAGACAAAAAATTCCTGATGAACAGTTCTCCCAGTTCGCTTTTGAACTCTCATTCTTGACTGTTCTCGTTGCGAGCTGGCGGAGCTAAAAGTTTCGCCACGTTGTTATTTAGTAGCTCGGAGAATAATTCTGCTAGTTATTCCACTGAATCACTGGTATTTCGTCACTGCTCATTAAGTCGGGCGAGGCATGAATCATCATGAATCATCATGAATCATCATGCCGCACCCGACCAATGGGGTGGGGTTGGGGAGGGGAGGCCAAGTAAAAGGAATCTTAATTCACTTCGTCGAAATTGCCGGTCTTGGGTCTTTTGTCAGATATTCTGCTTCGGCTTTGAAGAATGCTCTCCGGGGAAATTGGGATGTTTTCTGGGAACTTTTGTGACGCCAGGCATTGCGTCCTCTTACGGGCGATTCGACTGCAAAAAAACTGAATCCCATGGGAGCGAAATCAATTTTGAAGTAATCTTTTGGGATGCTAGAAGCTACTTTGATAATCTTCGGGTTACACACCAGCACTTAACGGTCTCATCAGGTTACCCTAGGCCCAAATATTCGGCACCTTCGGTCGCATCAGGTTCCCCTAGGCCCAAATATTCGGCACATTCGGTCTCATCAGGTTCCCCTAGGCTCAAATATTCGGCACCTTCAGTCGCATCAGATTCCCCTAGGTCCAAATATTCGGCACCTTCGGTCTCATCAGGTTCCCCTAGGCCCAAATATTCGGCACCTTCGGTCGCATTAGGTTCCCCTAGGCCCAAATATTCGGCACCTTCGGTCTCATCAGGTTCCCCTAGGCCCAGATATTCGGCACCTTCATCTCATCAGATTCCCCTAGCCCCAAATATTCGTCACTTTTGGTGTAGGTTTGTGTTGACATGGTTGCATCTGACATCAATTTGATACCCTTCATAAGGCCCCCAGAGACCCAAAAATGCTCTAAGCCTAACTTTTAAATACCGGTAATAAAATTAAAATATTTCAACGTACATTAAAATAGTTCGATGAACATACATTTCAACATTAAAACTTTACAATGTAGTGATGGTATCAATAAGCACCTGCCTGAACTCACCAAACGGTTCAGCGCTATTAACACGGTTGTATTATCATGTTGTTCCAAGATGTGCGGCGAGTTATCCGATTCCTATGCGCAATGTCATTAACTTGAAGCATCGGACTCATCCTCACTTTGAGGAGTTTTTTTTTTTTCACTGAAGTCAGCGGAAGCCACAGTTAAAGATGGATTTAACTTCATGCCAGGATTTATTCATGTAAAGATAACTAACATATGTGGGTGGATGTAGTCACAGGACAACCCATAGAGCTAAAGGAAGGTACCACATCATTCCGTCATACGAAGTAAACACATTTATCATGCGGTATGTAACATAACTGCTTTGAAACTCCTAACCAACGCCCTCACCTAGTCCAGCTATGACGATTGACGCTCCATCACAAACAGCTCGGCCACTCCGTCACGAACGGCTCTGCCAATCTGCCCCAAACGGCTCTGCCAAACCCCTCAAATGGCTCTGCCATTCCGTCACAAACGGACCTGTCACAAATGGCTCTGCCATTCTGCCACGAAAGGTACAATCACAACAGCTTTGCCACTCAGTCACAAACGGCACTGTCACACATGATCCTGCCACTCGTCCATCGCAAATTGCGCCGCCGTTCTGTCAAAAATATCCCTGCCACTCCATCTCAGACTGCTCTGCCGTTCCGTCACAAATGTTACTGTCACAAACGGTTCTGCCTCTCAGCACGAACGGTACCATCACAAACGGCTCTGCCACTTCGTCACAAGTGGAATGGTCGCAAACAACTCTGCTACTCCATCACTAACGGTCCATGTCACACGCGGCTCTGCCACTAAATCACAAGTGGTATCGCCACAAACGGCTCTACTCCTCCCATCATAAAAGGTAACATCACAAACGGCCCTGCCTTTGGTCACAAACGGTACCGTCACAATGTGCACCAGTCTACCATTCATGAACGATGTTCTTTGTTACTGAATACATCATTACCGACAGAAAGTAATGCTTAAGACTGCACAGCAGAGTAGACAATATTTCACTTTCCGTACTTCACTGACCGTCACTACATAATATATAAATAGAAGCCAGTTAGGTAGGTGCATTAATATGCCAGTTAGGTTTCCCCACTGCCGATAAATGGACAGGTGTGGGAGTTGACCATATCACCCACTGAGAATGGCAGTCGCTGATAAGTTTCCCCACTGCTGATATATGGACACATGTGGGAGTTGACCATATCATTCTCTGAGAATGGCAGTTGCAGATAGGTTTCCCCACTGCTGATACATGGACAAATGTGGGAGTTGACCATATCATCCACTGAGAATGGCAGTCACAGATAGGATTCCCCACTGCTGATAAATGGACAAATGTGGGAGTTGACCATATCATCCACTGAGAATGGCAGTCGCAGATAGGATTCCACACTGCTGATAAATGGACAAATGTGGGAGTT
>JAHWFP010134892.1:21150-37629 GCA_023313725.1 Lithobius niger | reverse complement strand
CTAGTTTTGCTGGAGTGAGGACTTCAATCGTATACATACTCGGGTATGATGCTGCGAAGTTTTTGTTTAGTTTTTACCAAACAACTTTCCAGTGGTTTTTAGCGACTTGAAATTTACATAAAAAAAGCTCGTTCTGAGCTGGTTAAAAATTGTGCATAGGAATGTCAAAATCTATCAAAAACTTGGTGGAAATATGAATTTTAGGGGCCGCAGAAAGATTCCTATACTTTTTTTTTTTAACCAGCGATATCCTACGGCACCCGTACGCGCCTGTACCAACGTTTAAGTTTGCATAGGTTAGGATACAACGCAGAATTTATAGTCTGTTAACTTTACTTGTCTGAAAAAAAACTTTTATTACTGAATTTTAAACTGACCCTGCGGAGTACTTTCGAGCCTCAAGGTGCCCTCTCAATTGGAAGGGGTGCGGGGAGGGCTAGGCACTGGCATACTTTGAACATTTGAACTATTTACAGCCCGACCGTTACCAACAAAAATCTATGCGTTCATATGGTGCAAATTGAGTGTGTGATAGCGGCACTATTGTCAGAATTCTGAACGTTTTTTTTAACTGAGGACTTTGGAGATTGTAGTATGGCACGCCATTCGATTTTTTATTAAACATTTTTCATTATCGCATTTTAATTTTCATTGTCTGCCTGAATGTCCATTAACGGAAATACGTAGTCGATAAGGAAAATTAAATTCCGATAATGAAAATAATTTTTTATTAGGTTATCGACAAGAGATCATAATTGCACATCATTGAAATTCATTTGTTGTTAACGGAAATTCCGGTAATGTAAAATAAATTTACTGAAACACCACTTCAAAGGGGCAAAAAAAAATATCCACTCACATAAAAAATCATTTTCCGTTAACGAAAATCGAATATCTGTTAATTTTGTTCTAACTTAGTGGTGCATGAAGCATACATACCCAGCGCCATCTCTGGCTAGTCACCATTTCTCATTATCGAACCTTCATTTACCGTTCACGAAAAGATTTTTTTCGTTAACGGAAAATGATTTTTCGTTCACTGCTTACTGCTTCCACAGAAAATTTTAATTCTTACAAATTCGACAATTATAATGAAAATTAAATCCGTGACATTTTTCAATATTGGAATTTCATTTTCCAATCGACCATGTATTCCGTTAATGGATATAAAGGCCGATAATGAAAAATGTTTAATAAAAAAATCTGATGGCATGCCATAGTGTAGGGCACGTGAGCAAATACCAGCTCGATAGTCGTTATTTATTTGTTATTTAGCAGTAAAAATTTAGTATTCGGTATTCGGCTGATTACTGATTTTGGCCGAATAACCATATTCGGTCGAATACTAATGACAGTCGAAAGAATAATGTTAAAATTCGTTGTTACTTGGCCGAATACAATTATTTAATACAAAATTAAGCATTTCCTATGTTTTTTAGTTAGGACGTTTGGCTCAGCATTATGCTTTTAGGAAATTAAAAAATGCAGAAAGCAAGTATATATAGGGTGGTTCACAAAAAACTGACGACCCAACATTTTATAAGTCCAACTTTTCTAGTTAGCACCCTTCAAACCCAGGATATGACAGAAATCAAATCTAATGAAACGAGAAGATTTCTGTCCTCTCCTGGTTCTGAGGGGTGCTAACTAGAAAAGTTGGACTTAACAAATGTTAAGTCGTCAGTGTTTTGTGGACCTCCCTGTATAGACCAGTGACACGACGTAGTATTATTGTGTATAACTCTATGGTCAAGCCTTAATGGGTTAGCTGCAAGGAGCACTGCAGAGAGAAACAGAAGGGCGTCATACTGAAGCCGATGCTGTGAAGAGTGATTTCTTAGCTCTAAAACGCGCGATTTTTTTTGTTAGAGAAAACAACGTTATTTTAAACCTAAGAAATCCGCTCTTCCGTTGTTTTTCCCTCCATTTTTATGTAGTGCACCTTGTAGTTATGCCCTCCAAAACCCATACTGCTGCCAATATGGCGGCAAATGTCACTGCTCTATACAGAGTAACTATCAAGTGCAGGTGAAAGACGAACTTCACGACGTTTCAGTTCCTAGATTAGAACCGTTTTCAAGAGTAAGGTTTAAAACATGTCAAACAACCGAAAAAAATTATGAGAGGGAAGGAGACGTTTTTGATAAGGAAAAAGATGATACTGGATGCTGTCAACGAAAGTCTAACCAATGGCGTTTCTTCCACGATTCTTCTGGAAACCGGTCAACTATACTACGTTGACACTTTATACAGTATGACCAGCCATACATTTCATTCAGAATTCCATGCATAATATCATGTGAAGAAAAAAAAACCATGTCATACAACCGGAAAAAAATTTAAAACATACAGTTTTGTTTGTTTTGTCTATTTTTCTTTCTGCTGTTTGACATGTTTTAAACCCTTCACTTGTAAACTGTTCCGATCTAGGAACCGAAGTGTCGGGATTTCGTCTTCACTGCACTTGATGGCTACTCTATATATATTTGACTGAATACTCGGTCAAATAATTCGGTAATCCGCAGTTACAGTATTCGGTAGCTTGAGTAATCAGTTCAGTTTCGGCAAATTTCATAATCTGTGTACACTTCGGCATACTGGCTAACCCGTAAAAGCAGAAGAACATAGCCCTGTAGGTCTGAAAAGTGACCTTAAAGGTGCAAGAATGATACAATTACAACTGAAAATATAACTTTAACGATGACCAACACTACAAGAAAAAAAAAACGTAAAAAAAAATAAGAAAATAGAAGACACAAACCCCAGGCTATAAGACTTTAACACACCAAGGAAGAGGAAGACAAAAAGGAAGAGAAGACAGCGAAGAAGTCCTTAGAAGACAACAAAGGAAAAAAGAAGCAGCAATTACATTCATTTCAAAATGTACCTTTAATGATCACAAGAAGAGAAACTGACGACCAAGAAGAAAGAAGAACAGAAGACGGAGACGATTGCAGAATCGAAGAACTACTAAGAAGAAAATGGTAGAGGTTGACAAAAAGGCAACAATGACGTTTCAAAATGAACGTTTAATAATCACAAGAAGACAAACTGAGAAGATGAAGAAGACTAAGGAGAACAGAAGAAGGAGGAAATCGCAGAATCAAAGAACTGCTGAGGAGAAAACGGTAGAAGTTGACAAAAAGGCAGCAATTACATTTCAAAATGAACGTTTAATAATCACAGGAAGACAAACTGAGAAGATGAAGACGACTAAAGAGAACAAAAGAAGGAGGAAATCGCAGAATCGAAGAACTGCTGAGGAGAAAACGGCAAAAGTCGACAAAAAGGCAGCAATTACGTTTCAACATGTAGAGTTAATGATAACCAGAAGGTAAAACAAGATAAAGAAAAAAAGATTAAGACGAAAGAAGAACAGAAGACGTAAACCAGAAGACATAGAGGACGACCAAGAAAAAGAACAAGAAGAAGAAGAAGAAGAAGCAATGCTGATGCGACAGTCCTCGGCACGTCTCCTTCTCTACGTACACCCCGAATGGGTGATCAATTCTTAGTGAAGCAAAAACAAGAGAATTTAATTTTCCACAAAGTTGCACAACAACTAGGGCCCCTCATTGAATTGGAGAGGTCTTCTCGATATTGAGCTCGGAAAAGACGACGACTCGGGAAAACTCCCCCTCCCCCCCCCGCCTTCCTCTCCAACTCCCTCCCCATCACCAACCCAAATAACCCTCCTCCCCCCCCCCCTCAACTCCCACGCCCTCACGCCCAAACCAACACCCCTACTTCGTGATACCAGATGGCGTTGGCAAAGGGTGGGCTAGCCGAGGAGAAAGGCAACCAAGGGAAGGGGAGGTGTTACAGAACGATATTGAGAGAGGGCGTCGCCGAATCGAAGGGCGTTGAGGGGGGGGGAGGGGGGGGTGCCGCTGCTGTGATTTTAATAAAAGCCCGGCAAAGGCGACGCAGGAAAAGTTACAATAGGAAGAGAAGAGAGTTATGCTGGATGGACGATTTTGGGAATATGAAAGATGTGATGTAATACGTGGGGGCTGTAAAAAAAAAACGAAAAACGGAAAGGAAAAAGCTGGAGGGAAGCGGAATTCAAGATTGTAACGTTGAGAGGGTTAAGGTGTGGAAGGAGTGTGGGGGACCGGACAAACCAAAAAATCTGACCGCTGGACTCTCTGGTGGGAATTGAGAGGAACCGGGCTAACCGATTTTTTTTCCCTCAGACTGAAACGCTGTGGTTGAAAGAAAGAAAAGTTGTGGGAGGCGAAGGGCCAAGGCGGTTGGGCAGAAGAGGGGAGGGGGAGGACCGAAAGGTGACCCAGTAACTGACCGTCAGACTTTCTGGCTGAATATTAGTCGCAATTGTGGAGAGATGGGGTTTCGAGTGGGTTGTTTTTATTGAACGGAAGAGGGGGTAGGTTCGAGGGCCGGAATCGGCGAATGAGTTTGGTGGAAAACGGAAAGTGTGGAAAGAGAGGGTGAAATTGGAATTTGATTTGGGGGAGATGTGAAGTGCGGGGAGAGGGGGGGGGGTGAGGGCTGAGAATCTACCTCTAGGACCAACGCAATTATGAGACCAACGCCGGTAAGGATCATCGGTGCAGATGGACGCAAACAATTATTTCGGTTGAAAAAAAAAATAAGAGTTTGAAAAGGATAAAAAAAGAAATGATAATAGGAAAAGGAATGGGAATGGAATATGGACTGTGGCACCAGCAGCAAGCAGCAACATTGCGGTGCGGCTTTCCTGACTGGCCGACCAACCAACTTTGTGGTCTGACCAACCGAAGCCGGCGAGCACGAAATGCCGTATGCAAAATGCATGACGTGGGAATTCGCACCTCGCCCCTCTCGTCTGACCACCACCGCCCCCGCACCGACCGAACGAACAGGCTGCTGCTGCTGCCAGCGTTCATTCGACGTGCGCCAGACGGCAGCGGCAGCAGTGAGCAGCGACGGCCGATGACGTCGATTGGATCAAATGAAACGGTCAAAAGGGGTAGGTAGTCGCTATAAGCTGTGACGTCTACGTGCGCGCACTCCGACAGACGCATATATACCTTCCACAGCGCCACCACCACATCTGCAAAGTACGGCAAAGTCCCGCTCAGACGTTGGCGATTGTAATGAACCAACCAACCAACCAACCAACAAACATGGCCGTGCCCGTAAATACCCAACCGGCCGGCCAGTACACGTGAACGAAACTTTTAAGCACACCCCTTTGCCACTCCCCCTCCCCCCCCCCGCCTTCAATCACATTAAAAAAAAAACCCATACTTTTTTTTGCAAAATCATAAAACACACGTCGGCACGGGCGCGCGTCACCGTCCCCGACCCGGACACCCAAGCCCCTATGTCCACCCATTTTTCCCTTTCCAATTAATTAACATCATGTTAATGACTTGGCTAATTAGAATTTCTAGGCTAATGCTCCAATCATAGGCGCAGCGGAATGTTAGCTGCAAGGGGCGCGCGCTTGCCCCCTGCACGCCTTGCACCATCCAACTCAAGCCACCGCGGTCCGCCCGAACCACCACATCACATCGCACCCAAGCCCCCTAGCAGCTTGACCACTCCGCCGCCCAACCGAGTCTCGACCGACGCGAAGCCGAACCCGTGCCCTCGGCTCGCCGCCGCCGCCGCCACCCGCCACCCGCGGTGTTGGCAGGGCACCCCCGACGTCAACTTTTTTCTGCCTCTCCGCTCGACTCTCCCGGGCAATACCGTCCGATCACGTCACCCCTCCCCCAACCAACTACCGACCGGAAGCTGCCGACTTTAACGCCTGGTGAGTACACCCCCCTACCCTCAACTTTGGATCGATTGCTCCCTTTTTGTTTCCTCCGCTTCAGTGACTGATAGCTGCACGAGCGGGCGCACCGGACTGCATCAGACGCGCGCGTGCTCGCTTGCCAACTAAACGACGGAGTAAGCCACGAGTGGCCGAGGAAGCGGGGAGGCTGGCGGCCTTACCGGGAAACAATGCCGTAGCGACGCTTCATTAGCATAAAAGGGGCATTTGAACCCGGCCTTCCCCTCGACCATATGCCTGCTTGCCCCGCCTGACGACCTAATCCGTGTTAGACTAACGTTGGGACGGCAAACATAGGGACGACCGTTGTCCGAGCTTATTTATTCATCCTGCAATTAAATTCACGAAATTTGCGTTAACTTAGTAACTTTGATAACCAACGTGCTATAATTTAGTAATCAGTTGGCTACATACTGGTTAATACGTGTGCAATGCTCATTTGGATGCTCAGTTTATAACATAACAAAATACATTGTTTAACGTTGTTATGTTTGTGCAAACGTGTTTATTTATTTACCTTAACAAGTGAACAACTTGATACCTGCGCGACACCTTCTAACTCGTTCAACACAATAATAATTGTCGTGAAAGAAGAAAACTATTTGAGAAAAAGTTATTTTATTAATGTTATCTTTAGATTTAATTATTATTCAATATAGGTCAAAGAAGTAGACTACAGAGAAATTTGAGTTGCTTGCAAACTCAAGGCTCGAAATCCATGAAAATACATTTGCATTTCTGACAAGAGTAAACAAAGTACTGCACCACGTGCTGTGATTATTGGCAAATTTGAGCGTCAATGCTTTAAACTATTAGCTGAACTACGCATTTCCGAGCACCGTGTTACGTCAGCAGTCCTGTATTCACTTGATGACTGCTGGTCCCCCATCCCCTTCCCAACAGTCAGCAGCATGCAGCAAAAATTTGCCATTAGCATTTTGTTATTGTTTTCTCAAAGTTGCCATTGTGTCATTCTTTCGTATTTCATGAAAATTTCTGCATTGGTATAGGATGGCATCTGTGGCTGTTTTATAAATACATTCCAAACCAAAACTGGTATAAAAGAAGCCGCCAAGTTCCCCACAAATGGTCGGCCTTTGAAAATAGTGATACCCTTCAACCAGGTCCAAGGATAATCCTATTCACCAAGTTACTCGCACAGACTAATAGTTCGAAAGTTACATGAAAACTAGAAAATTGCTACTCGCGGTGGGCAATCTTCAAGTTTTCATTTAACGTCCAAAGTAATATTCGGTGCAATAAACTTGGCGGCCATTCTCTGGTTGAACGATATCACTACTTTCAAAGGCCAACCCTTTTTGGAAACTTGGCGGCTTCTCTTACACCATTTTTGGTTTTTGCTATAGGTTTTGTCTCATTATCAAAAACGCAGTGCGGCAGGAAATGAAAACGTGGAAACAACGAAATAACGGTGAAGAAACATTGTTAGAGCATTGCTGGGCACATACCGCTCATAAAGGCTTCTTATATACATAAAGGTTTTATTATTAGTCTTAATCGCATCCGACATACGACTATTTTAAAGTCATATTGACGCTCTTTAGCAGGTCGCAGGATTCGATCCGGGTTCCACCTGACTGGTATCTGACATCGGGTTGTACTTGCTACTTTGTTCAGGGTTCCCAGGGGGCCCCTCACAAAGTTCGGAGTAGGCGTTTTTTTTTTTTTTAACTTCGGCTTGGTAGCACGGCCTAAAAGTCGGCTGTTGATGCTAAAGTCATTCACCGTGACTGACCAACAAAATGTACAGTAATGTACAGTATCAGCCATTGAATTTCGAACACTTCAAATGTTGTACTGAATTCTGCATACGGAATAATCGTTCCTGGTAGACGCCAAGTATAGGATCTTACCCGTTTCACGAGTGATGAGCTCGAACAATAACGAGGGGGCGCAGCGCCCGAGGTATTGTTGGGCTCAGCATGAGGGATCGGGCAAGATCCTATTTCTCAACCGCTTTCGCCTTCTCCGCACGAGCCGCCATTGTTACCACGCGTTGACTTATTGTTACATTTACTCGAGTGCTAACGATAGTTAAGCGGCAGACAAACGTTCTAGTGAAGATATGATGGTGGCAGCATCTGATGTTTTGCACGGTAACCAAACCACTGAAAAAACAAGATAAATGCAGCGAATTTGACGATGAACAATTAAAGCAAACATTCATGGTGCCACATTGCATTTCCTACAACTGTGTTATGTTGTGATGAATTTTAATTCTTGCATTACGAAAGTTTCGTACTCTGCTGTTTATTTTGGTTGTTGGATCTATTTGATCTGTGTTTAATCATCATTGATAAAATTACGAAAGGAGATTCGTGTTGTTGGCGTTTATGCCGTATTTGTGACAGATGTAAAACAAAAATGGAAAGCAGTGCTGAGATATCCCAGCACCCAAACCGAAAACCATTGTTGCGATCCTACACTGTTCCATTGTTAAAAGAGTGCGGAGAAAAAGAAAGCGGTTGAGAAGAAGAAGAAAGCGGTTGAGAATGTTTGTGCAAACATCATTCCATTGTTGAAATAGAACAACTTTGTATTGCTGGAGCACGTTGCTACGCTATAGATAGTTCACACGAGACCAGTTTCTCACGTAACAATGCTAAATCACAACAATGGAGTTTTCCTCCAGGAAAAAGATCACTCACTGAAACCCTTGTTTCCCTCTTTCCTTTTCCCAGTTTGCAACAATTTGTGCATATTTATATACTACCATACACAATTCCCGGGCACTCCACCGGTGACTACATGCATAGTCATCACTGATACAAATGCCCGTTTGATAAAACTTTCAAACTAAAAAAAGATAAGCTTATACTCTCGTTATAGAATAGCGTATGCCAACACTCGCGTCTTGCCGTATTTTGTAGGATACAGCGTGCTTTTCATGACTTAAGTATTTGTGCTTATTGTCCTTTTGCTTGAAAATGGCGTACAGAACACTCCGAAACGTCGCTATGTGTGTGTATGGGTGTGTGTTGTTGGCACTTGGCTTGGATACTCGTAAAGTTGAAACACTTTCTGTTTCTGTGGGCGGGAACTACGTTAAAAGCAAATCAAACTCTAAATCACTACAAAAGTTAGGTCACAATTTTGTTCGCAGTCTTCGAAACAAAGATTAAAGGGACACCTGGCCTGCCTTATAACATTCCGCGTGCCAAATTACAGCTACGCGCAGATCATCATCCGAGCAACTACAGTGCCAAGGTCGGCTGGGGTGGTAGCTGCGTTCCGCGCATAGCTGCTGTCTCGGTTGACTTTGTGAATAGTACACGAGACAGAAACAAGTCTACGACTGTGTCGTCACAAACCGGACTGATTCCCGTATTTTAAAACCACAATTTATAATTCTCTAGGCTAGGGTCTTATAATTTTGCTTCGGCCACTGGAATAATTAATTTTAATTTTTACCGCATTAGTCTATTAGATTTTAGATCTCATGGTAATTATTAGAAAATTAGTAGATGTACACACAGAGATGAAACGTCATGATTATTGTACGCGCGCAATGCATCATTTAGTGACGGGTCGTTAGTAAATAAAGTTCCATTATATTCAACAGAAAATCTCCTATACGCCACATTTTAAAAAGGATTTTTAGCAGGGAAAGACTAACGGTAAGGAAATAGACCTTTGGGGCCGTACTTGATGTGGAGGATCGAGAAAAATGGCGCTGGGAGGTATATCCCTTTAACCCATAAACTTGTGATCGTAAACCTGAAATCAAAGAATAACATGACTGATATTCATTACCATGAGGCCTCCCGCCAAAATACCGAAATAAGTTAAAATATCCCCGAGTCTTCCAGAATAGTTGTGATCCATTTCTAGACTATTTAGCGTAATTTTACGAAGGTTTTTTTTTTTCTTCCACACATTTTTGGCTATCACTTTTACTGTTTATAGGTTTTCAAGCACAAAAGAACAACACGGTGAACTTTCAAGTATTATCAAGGACGAATATAAGGATAGAATTTTAAAAACACTGTGTTAACATTATGTGTTTAATGCACTTAGGCCTATAGACCTGTGATAGTATATGGCTGCATTTTCATTATTTCTTTAAAAAGAAAAAAAAAACCATAATAAATGTAAATATAAATGAATGATCGTTGATTGCACAATGACGCGAAGTTTGTTACGTCAAACTTGTACGAGTCTACCATATTCAACAAATACACATAAGTTAAAAAGGAACTTCAGTAATAATACTAATATGGTGAACTATAAAAGTGGAAGGCAATAACATACAATAAAATACAAGCAAGTCCATGGATGAACACAAACTGGCTCAAAGATATTGTTTAGTTAATAACCACTGCAGAAAAATCAATAAATAAAAAACGGTGTAAAGTTTTATGGGAAAGGAGAAAAAAATGCAGGTTCATCGTCAATATTTTTAAGACTCATGTGTGCCTTTAGTATCCTTTTCAATTTCCTTAATTTCTCAACGTTAAGTAAATGTCAGAAAAGCTATTAAAAAAATTGGGTACCAGTGCTGCCCAAAGAGGAGGCCGGGGGGGGGGGGGGAATCAGTGAGGAGCAACTCCTCACTGGCATTTTGGGGGTGGGGGAGGGAGGTGGAAAAATATCGATGTATTTATTATGTAACAACAACACACCATCAGTCACCACAACGCAACATAATCCGTTTAACAGTCAACACACCACATAAATCTAAAAAAAAACAATAAAAAAATATGTTTTAGTTTATAATTTTATTATGCACGGCTGAGTGTTGATAGAAAAAGAAACAGAACAGTACATGCTGTTGCAGCACCCGGCTGTTACGACGGGATAGAAATAAAACGTATGTGAAAATAACATAGCAGAAAGTGTAAGAGGGGGGGGGGGGGAAACCCCAACCTCTAGTTCAAGTCGGAAATATAACGTACCATTTTTAAACTGGAGGGGAGGGGTACCATCACTGAACCAGGGGGGGATGCGCACCACTGTTTGGTACAATGTATTCTCTATTACGTTCCCCATACACATTTTTGAAAATGGTATGTGCACCGGCAAGTGCTTTCCCGATAATATTTCCTAATGAAAATGAGATTTCCACGATTAAGAAATGTATTATAGATGAAATCCCCTTAACAGAAATAAAAGTTCCCGAAACGCAACTCACGAGTACAATTCTCGCGGGTTAAGTAAGGACACGTTTATGCAACGTTTCGCCTATGCATTCTCGCAGCTAGAATTTAATCGCGGTGGCAAGCGTGTCGTTGCTACGGTAACGACGCTACCTGGATTAGCTAAATATGAGGTCATTTGAGCGAATGCTTGCAATCGGATAATCCGTTACAATAAGATAAAGAATTCCTCCTGACGAAATAATTTTCCAGTCGCTTCTGAACTCACATTATTGAACGTTTTCGTTGCGAGCCGGCAGAGCTAAAGCCGCGCCCATGTTGGAAATTTCGATGATTTCCATCTTCTAGCTGCGAGAATGCAAATGCGAGTCGTTGCGTAAAAGCGCCCTAATACTTATTGGTGAGAATCGAGCGGTTATCGATTTTTAACCCACGGCTGCGATGATTGGCCCAGCTCGAGTATGCAAAGGTCGAGGTCGAGGTCGATTGGCGGGCCTGAGCCTTCCAACGCTTTTTATTATAACAGTTAAAACATCATACGGACTGAACCTAGAGTTTTGCCTCTTTTTAGCTTAGCTTAGCTAAAGTGAGATCTGGCCCACGTGTAATTTTGTAGCTTTTCCCTTACCTGTGGCGGTAGTGGGGAGGCCCAATCGGACGCACCAATTATCGCCACAACCTTATAGACTAAACAGACATTAGTAAATTAACCTGAACACTCACTAACCCAGTTCTTCCCGTACCCGATGTCCTTGTTCCGTTTGAGTTCCGTGTCTACTGTTTAATATATGCCGTAAAGGTACATACACCTCGGAAAAACTGGTGCATCGGCCAGGAATTGAACCCGGGCCGCCCGCTTGGCAGGCATGGCCGTAAATCTTTACACTGATGACGAATTGTTTTAGTATATGACTCCGACCGACTACACGCATCTCTCCCACACTTTCCTACACTCCATAAATGAATTTTCAAACCCTATTTTGAAGTACATTTTTTTTGGCTTCCTCCCCTAAACGTAATTAATGGGTGCGCCATAACTTGCAAAATATGCGCTTTATTAATTGTCCATTGCGTGTTTAGATAAGACATCATGAAGATCTCGTAATAACGATTACCGAGTGGTTATTATTCACAGTAAAGTGCAGTTTTGTAATCAAAACACAAAAATTTCGCGTTTTTTCTCCATTTTGGTTTTTAGTTTTTCACTTTTATTCATATGATTATTGGAGAGCTGATAAGTCTACTTTTTTTTCATAGTATTATTAGATATTTAAGAATAAGACATTTTTTCCACATTATTATTGAAGTTTCGCATCATCTTGTATTTCACTTTTTTTTCACTATATATATTATTGGAGAGTTAAGAATTTTACTTTATTTCACCTTATTGGAGAGTTAAGAATTTGACTCTTTCTCACCTTATTGGAGAGTTAAGAATTTTACTTTTTTTCACCTTATTGAAGAGTTAAGAATTTCAATTTTTTTTCTACATTGCTTTTGAAGAGCTAAGAATTTTACTCTTTCTCACCTTAATGGAGAGTTAAGAATTTTACTTTTTTCATCATATTAGAGTTAAGAATTTTACTTTTTTTCACCTTATTGGAGTTAAGAATTTTACGTTTTTTCACCTTATTGGAGAGTTAAGAATTTTACTTTTTTTCACCTTATTGGAGAGTTAAGAATTTTACTCTTTCTCACCCTATTGGAGAGTTAAGAATTTTACTCTTTCTCACCCTATTGGAGAGTTAAGAATTTTACTCTTTCTCACCTTATTGGATATTTAAGAATTTTACTTTTTTCATCTTATTAGAGAGTTAAGAATTTTATCTTTCTTGTTACGTTATTTTTTGAGAGTTAAGAATTTTATCTTTCTTGTTACGTTATTTTTTGAGAGTTAAGAATTTTATCTTTCTTGTTACATTATTTTTTGAGAGTTAAGAATTTTATCTTTCTTGTTAACGTTATTTTTTGAGAGTTAAGAATTTTGCTTCTTTTTTCACCTCATTGGCAAGTTTTCAATTATTATCACATTACTTTCAGAAATCCAAGAATTTAACATTTTTCTCTCTATGGTTGCAGACTTAGGGATTTAGCATTTTGTCCCACATTTTTTTATTAGGCTGTTGGTTGGAGAACAAACAATTTTTAACCTTTTTTGTTACATTATTATTTGAGAGTCACGAATTCACTTTTTTTGCCTAGGTTTTATTATATTAGGCTATTAGAGTTAAGAATTCCACATTTTTCTCGATATGATTGGAAAACGAATTAGCATTTTCCCCCTATATTTTATATGGGCTGCTGGTTGGAGACCAAAGCATTTCAAGTTTTTTTTATATTTTTTCCCACTCAGTGGCAATCCTTCTTAGGCCTATACGAGGTTTACAATGTGAAACGCCTAAGGATTCCCAGGTTGGAGCCATTGGAGATAGGGCTGATCTTTATCTTACGTATTCTATCCTGCATAATCAGATTACTGTGGCGGCACATAAAGTTTTTCACTCTAAGTCATAATTTCTTGACTAGGGCCAATCTATTTAAATTAACGTATGGCTTGTTTCATACACATATGCATTTTTTGGCAAATCGGGTTGTCCCAGTTTGGAACTCTCTCCCATTGGAAGCTTTCTTGGCGGGCTCCCTGCAGGGACTTAAAAAGGCTGTTATGAGTGTAGGTAGATCTTACCAGTTTTACGAAGTGTTTAAAATAATTTACATAAGACTTAGGATTATTATTATTGCTAAATAAACCTATTATTATTATTAAAAAAAAATTATTATTATTATTATTATCAAAAAAAAAATTATTATTATTATTATTATTATTATTATTATTATTATTATTATTCAAGGTTGGCAAGCGGCTCTCCACACTGGTTAGGTTCATTATGCTCTTAGGGTAATATTCGGGCCGCTCAACTTTAACTTAAGAGAGGAGGTGTAGCCGGGTCGGCTCACAAGGCTGTTCTGCTTATCCTGGGACTGTGCTATAGCAGGGCAGCTTACCCTAGCCGACACTAGGTGGAGCCATCTGTTAAATATGTACTATTACTGGAAAGCGGAAGTACTTAGTGGAGATATTGCCACAACCTATCCTTACGCCACAGATATGTAAGTATCTACACATTTACGATAATAATAATAATAATAGTGTTTTTCATAGAAGGTGGAGGAAAAATTGAACGGCTGGTAGCCACTAATACCATTCCCCAAAACAGTAGTAGGCCGGCTAATGACTCCTTTTCAAAAAATTGGTGAGGGGGAGCCCGTTCAGTACACGTTTAATACCAGACACGGTCCGTACGGACACAGTCTCCTCCGGTAATGAACTCCAAGCAGGAACCGCTCTGATCGCAAAAAAACACTACTTACGGCAATTAAGTCTAGACTGGGGGTCCTGAAGTTTTCATGAGTGACCTCCAGTTACACTCGCAGAACGATCATGGAAGAATCAACAGAAAGAAAACCACGTAAAATTTTAAAAGTAAGCAGAAGGTCAAATTTTAATCTGCGCAGTTCAAGTGTTTCTCAACCCCGGCAGGCGGGACCGATTCCACCGAATCAATATCACTCAGCAAAGCTGGAGACCACATGGGGGTTGCATATTCTAAAAGAGGGCGCGCGAAGACCTTGAACGCTCAAGCCTTTATACGAAGATTTCCCGATAATGATGTAAACACTCGCATACGTAATAACATTGCAATGTAAATACTCACTGACAAAATGCGACAAGAACCCATCCGTTTAAGAGGGACCCAACGACCTGAGGGACAGAGACGCGCAACTCTGCCCTTCGACTTGTACGGTGTAGCACCCCGTCTGCGATACGTCGGTGAACATTGCGATACCAGAAACAAACCGAGTTGAGTTTTCACCTAGATTTTGTCCCAACTCCTGTGCAACCAGAAAAGCTGAACTCCACTACAAAATGTTTTTCTCCAACGCTCTTGTGGGCCCATAACCTACCAATATTGTTCCACTTTGCGCTTTTAAAACAACCAACCAACTCGCTACTCTCTCCTCTTTCTCTTATAGCTTCTTCTTTCGTTCAAGCGACAACAATTTTGCATACGGCGGCATTATTCTAAATCGATAAGAGTTATTCCGCGTACTTGACTCGACTCTGGAACCGCCAACAGTCTATGGGAAACGGAAGCACATAAAACCACGATAACGCGCCAACCGTGATTCCGTGTCTCTCCCCATATTTCACATTTGTTTGGTAGTGGCAGCGCTTTTTAAGTGGCGTCGACTTTCCAGAAATGGCAATCAAAATTGGGAGCACAATTGCTCCACCCCTCCGGGAAGGGAAACGACCGCTCCAGTATTCCTAACAAGTTTTCTTGATTTCGATGGCAAGAAATAGATATTCATCAATAAAAGTAGACCGGCACAAGCGGCGGCGGCGGCGACTATCTAGTCGTAACCGGTCTTCTGTACACTTCCGCCACTTTAGGTCACTTCCGCTAATAGGGGCAAGGTGGCCAGATGGTTAGCATGACCGTCTCATGTATCGAGAGGCCCCGGGTTCGAGTCCGACCTCATTAGCCACACCTGACATTTTCGGGAAGATAAGGGCCCTGTGATGTCTCATGCTTATGTCTATTGTGGCAGGTGAAAGATCCTAACGATTTTCGATGGGATTTACCCAGCAAAATTGTCCCTCTCTCATTCTGGCGCTATGGCTAACGCTGGGTGCGCGTCAACAACAACAACAGGTCACTTCCGCTTCATACTTCCGGTTTTTGTTTTGTTTAAATTGATTTTGACGTCTATTGTTTGGACGCTGAATCTAATGGTGAAAACAATTTGTTTCTTTCTGGTACCGTTCCATAAATCATGGACTCACTTGTAGGCACTTCCGGTCACTTGTGGGCCACTTCCGCTTCATACTTTTGGATATTTTCATATTGATTTTGCCTATTGTTTTGGACGTTGAATCTAATGGTGAAAACAATTTGTCTCTTTCTGGTACCGTTCCATAAATCATGGACTCACTTGTGGGCCACTTCCGGTCACTCGTGGGCCACTTCCGCTTTATACTTCTGGTTTTTTTTATTGAAACACGGAATAAGCTAAGAAATCAGGAGGAAAGGCTTTTTCAGAAAGCTTATTGAAAAAAACTTTACGTATATTAGAGCACTGGTAATAATAGCTTCAAAACCTTACAAATGCTCACATCATTCATAAGGGGGGGGGGTGAGGTATTTTTAGAAATTTTGACTGCTGAAAATGTCATTTTTGAGGTCCGAAAATCACTTTTTCTTCCACTTTGGTCAAAACATTTTTGTGACCCCCCCCCCGCCATCTTGAAGGGATGTATAAAATGTATGACCCCTCGATTTTTATGACTTCGAGAAGGTCCAAAAAATGTGTGACCCCCCCCCCACCCAATTTTCTCCGGACCACCGTCCCCCGGTGATACATAATGAGCAGCCCGTTACGTCATTGCATTAAAAACCAAGACCCTTATTTTCGGAGTCGATGAACGGCTCCTGGTGTTGCGTTGGCGAAGTATACACTCGCTGTGTACCACCTCAACCGTAACACGAAATGTGTACTCTCAGCTAGTAC